>CAXAMN010027872.1:120028-147451 GCA_963970005.1 Durusdinium trenchii
AGACGGGCAGAGGAAAGAAAGCACCTAAAGGGTGGGGGGAAGAATTCCACATAGTGAGTGTGAGTGAGCCATGGGAACCGCTTTTTTTTAAGCATCTATTGGAGTAGTGACAGTGCTTGTTCTTGTGCCGAAGGTCTTTGTGATGTTGGGTGTTGAAAGGAAGAAGAAGAAGACGAAGAAGAAGAAGAAGAACAACAACAGCAGCAACACCCTAGAAATGACCCCAAGTCTATTCACCATGAACCCTTGAAACACGCCCATCATTTTTTGATATTGATCGATATTTTTGGGGTGAGTGAGGACCCCTAAACTCATAAAGTTCATACTATATGGTGGAAGCAGGCGTCAGGTTTGCCTCATGGAGAGGAAGACGTCCCGTAGTCTTTGACTGGTGCTTAGTGAGGAATGATACGGGATGTCTGGATTATTGTGAACTACTTTATGGTATGAAAGAGTCCCTAAATAGATAGTGGCGTGTCTTCCAATACATGATCAGTGGGGATCTACTTTTCTATCTATTTGAGGGTCTTATATATATATATTGATTCCTTCCCTCATTCACTGCAGCAGTTGGTCTAAGGTGGTCATCTGCTTCTTGGCCGGCAGCTCCATTGCTCAGATCCTCTTCGCACAACTGCAGCCAGTGCTGGCATTCCTGGGGGAACGCATCCACATTCTGGAGTGGCTGGGCTGCCGGGGCTCGCGTCCTGTTCCCAGTCGTGCGCAGGTCGGGGCACCACCTGCTTGCGGATTTCAGGGTCATCCGACCAAAAGGGGGGCCCGTCCTTCAACCTGGTCGCACGGTTCATCCGTGTTCTTTGAAACAACTGCGACCTGTGTGGCCCAAGGTGTAGGGACTGGGCAGAAGGTGTGGGACTGGGATGTACAAGCAGCATGGCTGTGGGGCGTACTGTGAATCCTTCCTTCATATGCCCGCCCATCATGACTTGGCTTCAAACGTGAAACATTTACCAGGACCCACAGTCAGGGTGGTTCATGGACACCCCGAATCACATGTTTTCGGGGCTATCAATAGAAACCCCTGGTCCGGGTGTCCTGGTACACTCCAATGCCAAGCCTTTAAAGTCACCCTCAGAAACGGTCTTTCCGGCACCAAAGTGGCCCCATCAGGCCCGCGACAGCCACCGGCCCAAGGGTTTGTGACGGAGCCCTTTTCTCAAAAGCTCCACCCTCCTTCAGATCCTGAACAGCTCCACTCTCACAGTCATCATGGGTATGTCTTGAAATAGGGTGTTTGCTATGGTTTGCTTAAGACACACCCATATGGGAATGGGTCAAAACCTGGAGCCCGACCGATCCACCACTTAGCTGATCTCCTGGTGCGACCGCCATGTCCGCGCGGGACCTCCGTCGGGGGACCTCGGTCGGGACCTCGTCGGTGGATCGATCAGTTCGTCTCCTCCAGTTGTTTTGATGTGGGGCGGGTCCATGGTTCCAACGAAAGGTAGCCAGTGACCTGAACGTTCGGACCCGGTTTCAACCTGGGGTACCGAACTGGGATAGTCGAACAGTCGGGTTCTTTTTTGAAAAGACAACAACCAGGAGTCACGAGACGGGGTGCCTCTTGGATCCTATTGGAGGAAGCATAGGGGCATGTCACATTCACTCACTGGATGGGACAAAAACAGCACCCCTTTATGACTCCTGGAAAACATGCTTTGCTACTTTGGAGGTTAACCTACTTTCAGCCTCACCATGTTGTCCCGATCTATTCTCTCACCTCAATCCATCCGACAAGCTGCTAAGCTAGCACTTTGTTCAAGCACCTTGTGCTTTGTTTGTAACGAGTCACGGGCTAAATAAATTGAATATATATTAATTGATTAACATTGAACTGATGCTTTCGTGGTGGTGTAAGTGCAAAGTTGATCAAATGTGCCATCTATGTTGTTCTGAAAAAGAAACACAAATAAACAACACTGTTAGCTTTATATTTGGCTCTAACGTGCTTGTAATATTGTCTCGGGCGCCGCTTCAGCGGATGATCATGTGGATCTATTTGCATGGCTCATCCGAGCTCTAGTCGTACCTCCTCAAGTTCGACTGGACCCTTTAGACCCTACACCCACCCCAGTCCCACCCCACCTTCACCTTCAACTTCAGGCAAGGTACGATATGAAGGCACACCCTTTTTGGGCCTAGCAGCCTTTTTCCAAGGCTGCGACTTTACCTTCACCTTCAACTCAGGTACCATAGGTACTTGAAGCCCCCCAAGTTTGGGGAAGTCGTGGACGTTCGGCCCCTTCCAAGGCTGCTGGGGCTTTTGGGCTGGGGTCTATGGATTGTTCACATTGGCCTTCCAATGCTCGGCTGGTCCTTCGTCGTCATCAGCGTTTTGCCCGGCTGGCCCTTCGCGGTCTACGACCTCGTCCAGATGGGCTGGAAGGAGGCGCGGTGGGCACCAGTGGATCGGTGAGTCAGTTACGATGTGACCCGGAGAATCTCGGGACGTGAATCATGGGACGTTGTACCCGAAGAAGTGGGACATGACTTTGGACCCATTTTTTGGTTTTTGAGGTTTGACCTGGAGACTCCAGGTATCATCAGGTATCCAATTCCGTGATTTTCCTTTTAGGGGTGGGAGAGAGGGACTTACCATGACCAACACACCTTGCAATTCTTGATTTTGCTTGCGAAGGAACCTATCGCAGACACTCCACGGATGGAAGAACATGGACATTTGCATACATTGACCACTTCTGCTACTAGTCTACTAGTAGCGATGGCCTCCTAGTAATGGCCTCCAACGGTGCACATCGTGCTATGTTTGGGTCTTCGCATGGCCCTGACTCGATCGACTGTCTCACCTGCGCTCGGTCGTGCGCCCACGGAATGCGCCGACGTTGGGGGTCGCAGCTGGGATCGCGGTGGACCACCCCAAGGACTGGTGGACCTCACATCGGATTGACCCATTTGCCCCATGAGTCATGACCTGGCCATGTAGGTATATGACGATTCCAGGCATGGATGGTCTGCTTTTCTTTTTTTTAACATTTACATTCAGGGTGGTTGAAATCAAAGGATTGAAGTCGGGGTACGGTCTGTGAAGCGGGTTGAAAACGTGGAGTGTCAACTCTTTGGGCCATTTAAGCAACGGCTTCGGGCTTGGGGTTAGGGTTCAAGTCCAACTAGCTTTGAGTAGGGGTGTTTGGTGTGGGGATGATGGTGTTTTGAATGGTCCACACCCAGTCCAACTGCAGGGGTGGTCGAGATGGGTCGTCCACGAGGTGTCGTGAGTTCGATTGAGTGCATTCAAAAGGGGAGGTTTATTAATGTTTAGTACATTAACCGTCCTTTTTGTCAGAGCTCATGACACTGTCTTTTTTAAATCAGGTGACCCACTCCACAGTCTTCAGCAGATCTTTGGAGGATGATTTGGATTTCCTGCCATCCTTCGCCTTCACGAGCTGAACACCGGTCGACGGTCCCAGGGAGACGGTCCACCTGCCAGGGGCGTCGACGTGTGATGATGGCAATGATTGGCCTTCATCATTTGCAGGTGTCTTGGCATCCTCAGACGAGCAGATGGCGGTACCGGTACCGGAGAAGCGATCCGAGAACGTGATGCTTCGTGATGGTTCGTTGGTGTAAGTGATGCTGTGTTTGTGTGGTATGCTGTATACGTGATATGTGTGGTATTGCCAGCTCCAAAGCCAGACCCATCCCTTTTAAAGACCACCCAAATGTAAAACAATGTAAAGCATAATATATGCTATATACATGGAGTGTGTCTGGGCTATGGCGTATACTGTGACCTTTAAAACCATAAAGGCAAATCAGGCAAGGAGTCACAGAGCTCGGTTTTCTTCGTCCCTTCCAGCCGTATGTGACGTCGGGGCGCCGCTGTACTCCTTCCTTCCGAACGCCTTCGGTGAAGCACCCCGTTTGCACCGGACGCATGAGAAAGGCTGGCTGTGGATGATCCTCACCTCGCAAAGTAGAACGAAACAGTGTGTGGACAGCGACCTGTAGAGAAGGGAAGGTCCTCAAAGCATGACCTTAAAGCGAATAGAACTTGAAGCTCGAACTTAGTTCGCTCGAAGTACCCATCAAACATGGCCTGAGGTCAACAGGTGCATGGAAAGAAAGACCGAACGAACCTTACCATGGAGACATCGAGTCGGCTCTCATATCTTTTGGATAGGGGTCTTCATGTCTGCTTGGCGAACGATCCAGCTGAGCACGCGCAGATACAAAAGAGCAGTGTAGCAACATGGTCTGTGTAGCAACTTCCCCTGGATGGTCTGGCGGCAATCCGCACACCTTCGACGCGGGCTCGGACCTCGTCGCGCCAGCGAAAGGGCTCGGACCTCGTGCCACGAGCCGCTCTAGGGGGCAGGAAGCCGGAATCAGTTACTGGTCAAAGAGATGGCAAGAGAAGCCAAAGGGAATCCTCGTTGTTTGTTCGGTTCGACTCAGTCGACTCGATTTCACGAACCCGCCCCCATCGAGACGGGCCATCCCAGCTGCTTCTCAAGCTGTGATAGTGCTTACCAGCTAAGGAGTATCATGGCTCGGCAGCTTCTCCCGAAATGGAGCTTTTCTCGAGCATTTTGGCGAAGGCAACGGTCAAACGATGTTTTGCCAGCAGATGTTGCATTTCAGCATCAAATTGTATGACGCTGATTCATGGACGGAATCTCTGAAACATCCTTTGCCGTACTCCTGTACTAGTCTGGATTGCTTGACATTGAGTCTAATCTTTGGTGCTGCCTGTCTTGGTTGAGATGGCATGGGTTTTCAGCCAAGCCGGTGCGATCATTCCTTGAGCGCTTGCCTGCACACTGTAACAAGTAGTAAAATATGACTACACTGGCCTGGCCTTACATTTGATAGTAAAGCCTTCGAAAAAAATGTGTTGGACACCAATTCTATCTATTCGGGGAGCCCTATATAGTATGTTGGATGCTCTTCTTAGCCACGCGTGTTCACTGTTCCAACTCGGAACCAGTCCGATTTTATCATCGGCAAAAGCTGAGACTGCCAAGTTTCTGGGAATTTAACCTGTTGGGGTAGGGCATTAGGCATTAGGCATCACTCTCATCCCTCATCCCTCATCCCTCTCTCTCTCTCTCTCTCTCTCTCTTTGTCTGGCTCTTTTTCTTTTCCTTGCTATCTTGGGTCGGGTCAAGTGCGGAGGGTTGTGCTTTGTGTATTTTTGTTGGCTCTACTTCGGATTACCATAAAGCAAAGCAATCATTTGGGCAGCAGTGCTCAAAATCTTTTGGAAGCTTGCATCCCCTGTTGACATCATCCTTCATCGTAGGGTTGTCACCACACCTCTATGAGATGTATAATATGTGTTTGCCTGTACTGCGAATGCCTAGCAAAGATTGAAGACGTGCCCCCCTACCCGAACGGATTTTATCAACTGTAATCCTCGGTCAAACTGTGAGCGCATGATTCAATCATTCAATCCATCTCACAGCACCAAAGATGATCACTGAAAGAAACTTTCAGTTGCGGCGCAAGTTGCAGCTTCTGGAAAAAGAGAACTTGTACAATGATATAGAGTATCAATTGATATTGAAATATAGTACAATTAAACTATGTCCTGTTACAACTCCCTTGGTTTGAAGCTATTTTAGTGGTTTCCCAGTCGTCTCCGTCATTCGGGGAATTCTCCGCAGGTTCCGCAGATGGGGGTCATTTCCATGGCCAGCGCTGAGGGTCGAGACGTCCTCATGTGGGACGTCCCAGATGGGGATTGGATGGGAAAGCAGCGGCAGAGGGGGGAAGAAGGATGAAGGGAATGAATGAGCCTCCGGTAATGTAGACTCTTGATATCTCTTGATTAATAACTTCCCCCATATGAAGAGGACTGAACAGGTTTTTCAAGTCAACACGGGGGGTCATTCATCAAGAGTCTACATTACTGTGATGCTGTGTCTTGAGATCCATTTCCCTCATTCCTTAAGCAAGCTGCACCCGTCGACATCAGAACGAATCTGGGGATCGGAACTGAATTGAAAAGTCTGCAGGTTATAACTGGAGGAACCTGAGTGAATTCTCCATGGGCCACTCAAAAAAAAGGTCTTATTCTGAGGGTCCCCTGACCTTCTGGAATAATTTGTTGGAATCATATTGACCTAGAATAATTTTCCATGACTAGATTGACGGGGGGGTCTGGGAGAGCATGTGTATGGTCCCTCAGAATATTAATTCTTGAGCCTGAGGTAGGGAGTGGGGTAGGAATAATTTTGTAATATTTCAAGGCGTCCTTGAGGTCATCAAGCCTCTCAGAATAATTGTGTGCAGTGAAAGTGGACGCCCCTCAGTCCGTGCGATTTGCTTGTGTGATTTTTTTGTGGCTGCAGAATCAAAGAAAGCTGGAAATTATTCCTATGGTATGTGCAAAGATCAGTTGTCACGTACGGGGGGGTGTTACCCCTGCTTTAGAATATATAATTTTTTGGAATAATTTTGGTTTATAAATTATTCAACCCCGTGGACACCCCTAGGAATAAATACAAGCATGCAGCATACATGTGCAACCCTATCATAATATTGTTTTTATGATTCCTAGGGGGGCCTACCTCTATACCATTAGTGGGCCCCCCATAATACCAGCAACTGGTCAACCTCCCAGGTTTTGGAGCGGTTTTGCACAGGAAAAAACTCACACGCCCAACTCAGGGCTCCGGGCTCCAACCACCAGGCTCTATATCAGGTTTTTGGTTTGGGGAGGGGGCAGATGCGATCCTCCATCCGTGCGATCCTGGATGGACCCACCTCGACATGCGGAGGTTCCTCTTTGGGTCGATGGGTTCCTTCATCGGAATCGTCGAGACGGTCGAGCTCGAGCTCGATGAGTCAGACGGTCGAGCTCGTTCAGTGCGACGGTCTGAAGAGGTGTCAATGCTAAGCCCAGTCCTCCCAACCACTCCCAAACACTACGGCCACATCCTTTTGCATAGAATTGGAGTGCATATATAGGGGGTCAATGTAGGGGGCATATATATTCCATCCATGGGACTCTGTGGGCCAAGGCGCGGGGGCGGCTTCGTCCCACCCTTTCGGGGGCCGTTTGGGACCCCACCGACGTCACCTTGGACCTGGTGGACCTGCCGCCATTCGCTTGGTGGATCTGTTTTGGAATAGGCCGACACCCGACACCCACAGCCCCTGGGGTAGATCTGGGTAGACTGGTCCATTTTCACCGATCTGTTGGGGGTTGGAATTGTTGGGGGTCGGTCTACCTTGTGAGCTACACACGCAGCGTGCAGTCTGTTCGCCACAAAAACACGACGCAACAAGGTCCGGTTGGAAGGAGAATGGCTTCTTCCGCTTCGTCACGCTCTTCTATGCTCCTCAGCTCGGGCACAAACGCGACTCTGTACCACCCAGACCAGGTGTTTCACCACTTCTCGTTTTTAATTGCTTGATATACTGCCTAGCACTTCCAATGGGTGCCCTGTCTGGAGACCTATAAAGTAGGGTAGGGGGGTAGTCTATTGGACACCCATTGGAGGATCCTGGTGTGTAATTGTATGTAATTGTTTTACTTTTGACAATGCCTTCTACAGACAAGATGGTTAGACTACTTACCGAACACGTTCCACATCGTTCTACCAAACAAGGCTGGGGGATTGCCCACCATTTTCAGGAGGGTTTCGGGTTCAGAGGTGTCCAGGAATATTGCCCAAGCGCCGGTTTTATATGTTTTTAATCACTTCTTGTTCAAGAGCCACACGATTGCCTGCAATGGGCTCGTAGGGTCAGCTAGGGGCCATATTCCTCGACAAAGTGGGTTTGTTCTCATCGATGTTGGTTCAACTGTGGGGACGGATCATTACGATGTTCTCACAATTATATACTGAAGAGGTTGATTCAAAGGGTTGCATCCACGTGTCACTTCCTGTGGTTTGTAGCAACTCTGGAAAGCAAATATTAAAAGCAACTGGACGTTCCCAGTGAGTTCAGTTCACATGGCACAGCAACCCATATATACCATACACATCCACAGACCGTGGCATCACAAGTACATAATATATAAGTTATCTCTCTATCTACATATATGTTAAATTAGTATATATATATATATATATATCAATATGGGGATGCGTACACACCACCTTAGGGTTTGTGTGCGAAAAAGAGAGCACGGTGTGTTTACACATAACACCAAAAGCACACATTGGTTGGGTCCAGCAAGATGGAAAAGATCCTCCCAAGACATTGGACAGATGGTGCCTGGATGTGGACTATGGGACTCCAAGGCAGGATTTCAGCCCGAAGCTGCGTCACTTTGATGAGCAGGGCAGTGCAGGGCGAGCGACCAGCTAAGGCCTTCCTTTCCGGCCTCTCCATTGCTGTGGCCTCCTATGCATGTAAGGATCTCAGGATATATGACACGAACTGGAAAGAAATCCCACGAACAACATGCAACATGAGTCAACATGTTACATTCAGCGATCGACTTCAGTTGTTTTGTACTTCACATCCAAACCCAACTTTCTCAGACAGACTCAGACCTCAGACCCTTGATTTGAAACGAACAAAGCACCAAATCAACGAAGAAACATCAACTCCTGGACGTCACATGGAGTTGGGTGGTGTGGCTCGTCCCAGCGGCCGTGGAGCACCCCGGTCATTCGTTCGGCACCCCGACATGGAGCTGCTGAGACCGATGCTCCCACCCAGGCGTGGATGCTGTAGAGCAGCCGTCTCACGAGGCCCTGGGCATTGAGGAAGCTTTAGCCTCGCAGATCGATGGGTGGATCAGCCGTGCTCTGGACAGCATGGCATGGGGAAGCAAGAATGGTAAACGAAAAAACGAGGGGCCGGGGGGGGGGTGGGGCAGCTTAAAACAAGGGGCGGTTGACATGATGATAACATATTTATTTGTTGTTTCAATGTTCCATGTCCTATAGCGGCTGGTCTTGTGGGAACTTTGCAGGGTGGGTGTAGAGGCAACCGATCAGAGTTCAGGATTTTTACAGGCGAAGTGAGTAGAACGGACGAGCATGGGCACTAGTGGACCTTGGCGTGATCGCGAGGGACTCCTGGCAGCTGCTGAGAGAACAAGCGCGCATTGAGCCTTATGATCTTTGGGCTGCGCAGAAGGAATGGATAGGCTGACCCCAAAAGCTCCAGTTGTTCAGTGGCACCAAGAGCAACAACGCAGACCAGGTCACCCTCTCATGGACGAATCACAAGTGGCGAGAGAGAGAGAGAGAGAGAGAGCGCGAGAGAGAGGGAGAGATAGAAAGGATTGGTAGCAGTAAGCCGATGTAAGCCGAGTGTTTTTGATTGAATGCTGCCGAAGGATGCAAGCACTAACTAACAGTTAACAAGCTCTCTCTCTCTCTCACACATCATGGCATGTATGGAACTCCTCTTCTCATCCAAGGTCTTGTGTCATATCTCATTCATGCCATTGACACCTTGACGGTGGCGTCTGGTCTGCAGAGAGGCCTCGCGGGCTTCGGGCACGACCGGCCGGTCGGATGGGGTTGGATCGGTGACGCAGAAGAGAAGTACCAGCAGAGGTGGGTCAGAACCCTATAGACACCTCTATCATATAGGTATATATCATATAGGTACCCCTGGTATATAGACACGTCTATCCTATAGACACCTATATATAGACTATCCTAGCTCGGTACCCCTGGTTGAAACCGGGTCCGAACGTTCAGGTCACTATCCACCTCTGTAGGTCAGCGAAAGAAGCAGGCCCTTGGTTGAAACCGGTTCACTCTGGGGGAGAGGTGAGCACGAACGTCTCAAAACCCCATCGATTCCCAGTGGATGACCGTCTCAAGACCTTTTTGTGGCACTGTGGCACGAACGTCTCAGCCTTTGGTCTAGCCAGTAGCTACATACCCTAGTCAGTGGAAAAGCTTCTACTCCTTTTTTCGGGAGTGGGGACACCCCACTAAACAAGAACAGGTTGAATCGGACCCAGACACGACCCATGTCTGTCATACATGCCGATCAATGGACCACGCCTCCACCCACCCCTGGCCGATCAATCGGTCATGCCAGTCCCATGATGCGTGGGAAAAGGTGAACCTATTGGTGAGCAGGGATCGAACTGGCTCAGGAGTCAGTCTTACACCGTCCACCCTTTTTTTTATCATGGCCGTCTTCGAGAAACCAGGAGTCTGGTCCCACGCCCCCCTTTCTGGTGAAAAACCCCATAGATTCATCAAGGATTCCAGTTGGTTGTTAAAACCTGAACCTCCAAAGCACCTTGGAATGGACTTAAAACCTGAACCTCCAAAGCACCTTGGAATGGACTTAACACCTGGACCTCCAAAGCACCTTGGAATATACTGGTCCGACCACTTCAGGGACTTCTGCTCCGTTCACCCGCCCACCGCGACCGAAGACACCGAATGCCCAGGTGACCGTGGTGGGCGCGGTGGGTGCTCACAGTGACCGCGAAGCGTCCTGGACAGAGGTGGACGAGGTTGAGAAGTGGACGGCGTAGTTTCATCCATTCTTTAGTTAGTTCTTCTATAAAGAACTTCTATAGAACGTCCGACCATGTTCATCCATGATGTTGCTTTTCAAATCAAGATCTTATAAGGTCTTACCCAGTAGCTGTTCAGCAGACCAGGTTTTGGGCACTCCCAACTCGTGAGTATGGTTTAAGTTTAGTGTTTTTCGACACCAGCATTTTTGGGAAAGCGTTTGGGCGTTTTCTTTTGCATCCCTCAACCACGGCGACCACGTTTCGCGTGTGGAGAAGAACATCGACTCTGCGGGGGGTCGAGGGGTCCAGGATCACTCCGCATGGGCTGTGGAAGCAGGTAGATCAGATCGTTTGGAGCAACGGACTAACAGGATCACTCGAAAAACATCGAACTCTTCAGCCCAGAACTCGCCCTAGTAGGGGTCCACCTCCCCAGTCGATTCATGTCTGGAAGGTCCAGAAATGGGTTTGAACTCAAACGCGGAGAGTTTGATTTCTAGTGATTCTTGGTGAAATTCATGTTCCACTGGCTTGGATTCCTGTTGATGTCTCTTTGAAGTCCTTCTTTATGTCCAGCGGCTTTTATTAATAGTTGTTGATCCTGTGTCACTTTTGTTTTGCTGTTTTGCATCCTTCTTGTTGGACTAAATGCCTTCATGGTGGACTAGCTTTGAAAGAGATCATGTCAGCTAAATAACTGTGTTGCCATAGATGGCCGGTGTTTCAATCAGTACTGACAAACATTGCTTGGCTGGCATTGAGGACATGTAGAGGGGCTCATGAATCAGGCTTGACAATCCCAACCCGGTTTTTTTTTTGACACCCTTTGCCTGGCCAAAAGCAAATCAATTGATGCCGTCCATCAACATAGCAGCTAGTATTTATTGTTGGTGTAGCAGAAGTGGGTCCATGTTGGACTTTGGCCCCCCTGCTCATAAGGACAAAGCCAGGCTTTAGACCGTCTACTCCCTGCAATCACCAAGGCATTCTGGATGTGGCTTTTCTCCTTGTGGCTGGTCACGGGTTTGCTCCCGGCACTGGTAGCACCACCCCCCCATGCCCACACTGCGGCCAGCCTTGCCGAAGCATGGACTGAAGGCGTTCTGTCACAAGGCGAGATGAGGATTTGCCTCGAGTGATGATTCGTTCCTCTCTGTGGCTGCGTTTATAAGACAGCCCGGACATAGGGAATATCGGGGTGATCCCCATAACATGCAGATGATGACCCAGCAAGCCTTCATTGGACAGTACCACAAACTGCATGGCCGGTGTGCGAAGGGAAATGCGCCATGGCCGGGGAATTGGTGATCGACGCCTGTACCTTAAGAAGCCCCTTAAACTGTCATGTTCAGAAGGACCCCTACCGACCGGACGTTTTTTTTTCGCCCCGGGACAGCAAGAAACACGTAGAAACACGTTCGATCATGTTGGCAAAATGCTTGACCAAAAGTGACTCAGTCTGTATTCGCCCCGGTTTCCATCCAACTTCGCTCTCAGATTCTCAGATGTTGTTTAGGGTTTGTATACAATATGGGTCTTAAGTAAATAATCACAATGGTTTTGTATAATCATATGGGTTTGTTTTAGGGTTTTAGGGTTTGTATGTACTAATCATCTTATATATAATATGGGTCTTCGCCCCGCGTGGTGCTTGTGCCCAGTTTGCCGTGAGCATCCTCTTGGTGGCCTCGCCGCCCACGGAGCTTCTCGGTACAAAGACACCAAGAAGACCCCAAATCCGGGGGTAGCCGCCCGAAGAGAATATCTCTTTCATCACATACAGTAATATGTTGCTGTACTGTTCTTCTTCTGGGGGAGGGCGGTTGTGTTTTTCATTACATGTTTTTGTATTGTTGTTAAGGTTTGGCGTTTTCAAGAAGGTCTTCAAAGGCATGCACACAAACTGCATCAACAATGTTCTTTCCGCATAGACAATGTTCTTTCCGCAGCAACAATATTGTTTTATACACATTTTAAATCTTCTGAATTAAAGGAATAACTTTCCGAACACTAAACAAGAAATCTAAACAATTTTACAAAAAGTTTACAATGTTCTAAAGAACTTGTCAACATGCATGTCCGATATAAGCTACAAGTGTCTCTTTGTATTTATAAATAACAACCGTTTGTCGCCCGAACACTGACCGAACACTAACATTTTGTGTAAACGTCTTTCCTTGTTTGAGCATTGTAACTTCTAGAAGAAGTTGTAAAAGAAACTTGCAACTTTAAAAACATGTTGAAAGAAGTTGAAAGTTATCAAAATAAGTTGAAAGTTGCCAAACCAAGTTATGAAATAAAGTTGCTATGGCCGTGTTACGCATAGGCTTATTCCAGGTACAACCATCGCAGACCTTTTGAAAACACTCAATTTTAAGGTCCTACCTCCAAAAATCTTGGAAGAGGGGGTTCTGGTCCCTTGGAAGCTGATCTACTTCGGCAAACAGGTGGGGTGTCCACTTCCATGTGGCTGTGGGTCAAAAGAGGAGACCTTGGTTGCCCTCCTAGAAGGACTCACTTCCATGTTTGTTGGGAGGCTACACCGGTACATGACAACCAAGTCCTCAAGTCAAAGCTCCTGAAAGAGGACCAGGGTGGGTCACCTCGAAATACCTCGAAGGCGGTGTCCGTGAAAAGGTGAGAAGAGAACAAAAGCACCTTTGGACGAGCAATTCTTGTGGCAAAGTCGGTCTGTACTATACTTGACGCATGCAATCATTGACGCAGCGTGCGTGTTTCATTTTTTTTGGTAGCTTTGCTGACTCGATTTTCCCCGATCACCCCAGAACCGTGTTTTCGAGGTTTATGCCTTTGTTGCGCGTGACAAAGCAGCGTGTGTGGGCCGCGGCCTGCTTGGTGCGGGCAGTCCGGAGGCTCAACCTGCGTCCGCACATGAAGTGCCAGGCAAAATCCAAGAATTGGCAGTTCGAATTCCTAGCATAGCTGTAATTAGATGTCTTGAATGTAGATGACCCCCACTTCTCGACTCGCGACGTCACACCTGACCTTGTTTCACGCGCCGAGTTTCCCTACCAGCTCCATGTCGACATCTGCGTTCTCCCCGCTGTCTCACCGCGCAGACTCCGGTCTCACCCCTGACCGGTCGCCGCCGAACGGCCCGTCCGACACGCCCGAGGTGTGGGTCCTGGCGTCCGCCATGGTGGTGCCGACCTTGCGACGACCGTTGTTCGCGGGCCTCGCCCCTTGGTGCACGATGACAGCAGTGAGACCGTTCTTGGATGGCGGGCAGTGAGACGTTCGGTTTCTAGAGACGTGGAAAGATGAAGAGGAGTGGGGAGGCAACAGGAAGAGAGCTTTGTTGGGTTTCTGCTGCGCAGGATGCTGCGCAGGAACTGTGTGGTGTATCTGATTGCGGCCAACGTTGTTCGGTGGTTCCCCGTTGCTTGCGACGTTTCAAAAAGAAAACTCGGTCCTGGAGAACAGGACTTCCAGGACCGCCTGGAGTTTGAAGAAGGCGTTGTGGTTCAGATCAAAGACATTTCAAAAAGGGGACGTGGAGATTGGTGACTGACGAGACTGAGAAACTGGCGCACCAGTCTCAGACTGGTGCCGAGAGGTGGAAACTGCAGACACACTGAAGAACGTGGAGACTCGAACGTACCTGGACCGGCTTCTAAGTAGAAAGGGACGTGACCTGCACCCAAAAACAGCTACGGGCGCCCGGGGCCCCATTTGAACTGAGGTACGGGCCCAGGTCGACTCCAGGTGGAGACCTTGTACAGTGGCCCCCCAAATAGATGGAAAAGTCATGAAAAGTAGATCCCAATTAAAACAAAATATATATTGGAAGCCGTGCCACTATCTATTCGGGGATCACACTATCCCACACCATCCATGAGACTGGCAGTGACTGGCATATTTTGCATACATTGACCCGTTTCAACCACCCCAAGGTAGGTAAAAATGCCAGTCCCATGGATGGTCTGGGTATAGTTCTTTGGCCCTTTCTTCTTCTCCGTTTGCGACCTCAGGAAGTGATCCACGTGGTGGTGCTGGGCGCTCTGGGCATTGCCTTGGTGGCGTCTTGGGTGGAACAAGCTTCGTTTTTCATTCATGCCACTAGGGTGGCTGATCATAGGGTAGCTCATCAACAGTGCTGAAACCATTTGATTTCATAGCAAATAATATCCTAGACCCTGCGACAACCACAAATATGTGCCTCGAAATATTCTTGCCTCGTTTGCAACAAAGCGCTCGAGTTGCAAAATTGCGCCTCGTTCAAATTTATATAGATCCTATTAGATCCTGGTATACCCCTGGTGCCGCACAAATACCACAAAAGTGCACACACACTTTGTCTCCTGAGCTGCAGACAACCATCATCAACCATCACTGGCCCGGTGGCTCAGCCCGGTTCCAACTCTTTGAAGCTCGTTGCCACTGAAGGGCATATTCAATCAAAGTCTTTTTGATCGTAGCTTCACAGGCTAAACTATGGGTTTTGCGATTCGCTCGTGCAATCCGACCTATATAGTCCTCGTCGGACCAGCATGAGGACGCACCCAAACTGAAAACGTATTGGCACTCAGGATCTTGTAAGGGGCACTGGAGCTCAAGCCTAAGAGGTCTAAGATGCAACAGCATCACTGGAACACACCAGAATCATGGCAGATTCAGATGCAGCTTTGGAGCACACAATGCTGCATCATGTGAACTTTGGGGCGAACATAGTACAGCCTCCAGCCCTGCTGCTTACTCAAGGATGCGGCTGCTCCAAAAGCTTCCTGCATGAATTCCAAAGTCTATGTTCTAGCGAAGCCTTTCTAGAACTCGGAACCTCAAGGAACAAACTACTACACAAAATTGCTTTGCAAGGGTCAGTCATGTCCCACCCATCTTGGATGGTTTTCATGGCTTCTGACCGTGGTAGCCAAAGCTTTCCATAGCAGGCACGAAAAAACCGATTGGATGCTGAAACGCCCCACTTCACAACCTTGAAGAGAGGCCGACAATTGTCCTGGGCCGCGGAGCAGGTTTTGTTCATAACATGGGTTCCATATGACTCATGAAACAGGGGCATGCCGTCTATATTCAAGGCAGGTGTCAGGAACCATGTCAGGCGTGACAGGCTCCAGAATGTCTTCCAGCCATCTAGCTATGAGGGATGCATCACTACCCTTGCCAAGTCCACGTGGGAAATCCTGCAACCTGAGATGCGGATTCTAGCAGTCGTGTGGAGACACCAACACCCTTAAAGAACAGTTCTACTCAACCAGGACTAGAAACGAAGTAATCTTGAGCTCTGTCTTCGAGAACTCCTTGATTGTACTGGTTTTATGGTTCTGCTGACACCATTGGTTGAACGATGCGTAGGCATTCTCCAATTGATGTTCGTAAGGGCCTCCACCAAAAAGCTCACATCTTACTGCGAGGAAAACTAGGTGGCTTGCTAGCTCATCTTTCCCGTATCCAGATATGGCGTATGTGTGCGCGATGTCAATCTTCATAGCGCGAACGCTGTGGCCATGAGGTTTGATGGCACGAACACTAGCGGCTGCTCCTGCATGGAACGGGTCCTCAGCGAGAGTGTTTTGAGTCCATCGCCTGGTCGACCCAGAAGAAGACAGGTTGTGCCAGTCCTGAGATTCACAAGTCACGATTCAATTCTCTAAAGCTAGAGTGCATGGAGAGTTCACCCAAAACAAACAGCACATGCAAGTTGATCAAACTTGTTGACAGGAGTCGTGTGACATGCAAAGGTGACAGATTCTGGAGGATGCAAAACCCGTCCGAAGTTTGAAGCAGCTTCTCAAAAAATGGCCAATCCCCTTTGGATGCCAAGTATTGTGCATAAAAGCGGATTGTCCGGCCCTCAAACTGGACCTCTCAGGGTGGAAGAATTAAACCCTATCTTTGGGGAGGGGTAACCATTGGTAACACTGTTGTTTTGACCCCTCACCTCGACCCCTTCCTCAGCAGCTGCGTTCAAATCTTGGGCAACCGCGCGCATCAAAACCTGAATGCTGCGGCCTTGTGGAGCATACCTTTCACTCGGGAGTGAGGTGTAGAGCATTCTTGTCGTGAATGTATGCCTCAGAACCCAGTTGACCCTTTGGATCAGGATTGGAAACCAACCAGACAGATCAAAAACCCTGCACAAACAAAAAACAGAAAAAACATAATCTATTGATATGAATCTAGGCACCCTTTGTTGTTGGATTCTTCTTTTTTTCAGCCCTAGCACAAATTGAACACTGATGATCATCAATGGTCTCTTCACTTGTCCTCTGCCTTCGTCTCCATGTATAAATAGCGGTAGGGTCACATGTGGAAACCTGGGACGTACATCAGGTTCATGAAATCGATATCGTGCCCAAAATTCCTTCAGCATGTTCTGGATGCCGTCCAGCTCTTCTAACCTATATCCCCCAAGGATGTGCATACCACGGTATGTCCGGTGTTCCAGGCATACGCGCATCCAATCTCTAGGCATCAGAGTTGGCCACCGCTCCCAAACAAGCTTGCTTCGCCTTCTAAAAGTTCGTGCTCTTAGTGGTGTATCCACGTACTGGATCGGAATGGGAAGGTTGATACCTTTCTTCTCAACATAACGATGGAGATTTGAACTGCAATTCTTTTTTTTCTTGTCAAATTTGGCCAAGACAGCTATGTCAGAGATCTTTGGGTCATAAATTCCTTAGATGATAGACGTCGATAGACGATAGATGTTTGAGAGACCCAACGTTTGCAAACCATGCATAGAAGCACTTCGTGATGCTGAGGTTCCATGCTTGGCCAGAAGCTTCTCCGTCTTTTTTGCCTGGCCTACCACATCCTTTGCTGTAGCCTTGGATGACAGGGTTTCAGGAGGGGAGGACCTTTGAGCGAAGCACAAATGGACATGGACATCACGGTTGTCAAGAGACTCCTTTTGCAAAGTTGCAAACCATAGATCTAGGAAGGTCATCATCAGAAGAACCCGAACCGCACTCTGAGCTATCCCAACAGCCTTCAATTCAAAGTCAAACCGTCAAACCAATCACAGAACAATCCCGCAGATGGATACGGAGACTTGCCTTTGCGGGTGAAGTCCTCTCGATGACCTGGCATGGAGGCAGTGCGCTCTGCTACATGCATGTACGTATACGTTCGTTGAACACACGCGGCTGGCATTGTCGTTTCTTTTTGGAACCCCGTAGGCTTTGTCTCACACAAAATGCAGATCAATTTCATCTCTGTCTTCAAGAGAGATGGCTGAAAAGCGGGCTAAAGCGTTGAACGAGCCAAAGTACGATCCATCCCCAAAACAACATCATCAAAACATGCAATGCATTGTAAGCGCATCGCACCCATAGCTCAGAACACAATCCCGCGGCACAAAGAAGATTATCTACGAATCGGGTTTGGCTGGCTTCGCCACCCTTGCCTTAGGTGACCTACCATCCGACTTTGCCTTGGTCGACGCACGCTTGGGAGCCGCCTTGGCCTTAGCCTTGGACTTAGCTGCACCAGACTTTGCGTTTGGTGAGACAACGGAAGGTGCGGATTTGATTCCCCTTAGTTGCACAACGAACGGGCTCACAACTTGTGACAATCAGTGAGCTTGGTCCATGACAGTGCCACTGAACGCTCAAAAAAAACTTTACCTGTTGCTTCTTCCTCGATTTGAAGCTCGCATATTAGCTAGTTAGCTATCTTTCAGTTTCACAACTCTGTTTAGGGCTGGGTGCTTGGACCGGACCAACAGTGCATTCATAGCAACGTCCAACTTGGTACACTCCACAAACTTCGAAGTCAAAGAATCTCTCTTTGACCTCAACACAATGCAGACATGCCTAGATCAGTCAGAGTCATTAAGAAGAAAGCTGGCTGCGTGAAAGAAGCTTATCAAACACCTCAGGGGATACAGTGGCGTCAGAAAGAAATCCGGTCAGAGATTCATAGAGGCTCTGCATCTTGTCCATGTAGGTCCCCAAAGATTGGCTCAACCTTGGTCGTGATCGAATCTTCGTGTGTCTCAAAGTTTTATCATGAGAGACTGGATCGATTTGTAAGTGGTTGAACTCAAATGAAGAGGAATACTTTCCAGTACAGCTAGGGCACTGCTTGGATGCATCGCTCTTGACGCTGCTCATCCGGTCCTGACGGAGAGTGGCTGGACCACTTGGAGCTGAACGACCATCCAAAGTTCCAAAGGTTCTTAATCCATTGATCGCGGGTCCTTCTCAACCATGATTTTATCGATCTTGCGGCCCAAAACTTCGACGAAGTTTGGAAGGATTTGGAGAGGGCTTGTGGAGCTCGTGATGGTTGGGAAACTTAACCTGAGGTCATGCTGAAACAAGCATTATATTGCTACATTGCATGTTGATCCATGTTGATCCCCCAAAAAAAAACATCCAAAGCTTAGAGGGGAAGAGTTGTGAAGCTTCAAGACAAGTAACTTGAAGCTCATCACATTGGACATGTTCCCAAGCTGAGTCGACGCTGAGCCGTTCCCTGAGGCTTCGGGACTGCCGCCCGACCCTGACGCAGTGCCAGGCACGGCACCAAAGCTGGGAAGATCGGAGATGAAGAGTGATCCATCAGGGTCCTGAAAAAAGAACGATTAGATCTTCCTTGGTTGTTCTTTAGCTGATACCAGTGCTGATACCGTATGTTTCAACAACAACCCTCCTCAACGGATACAGTCCCACTCTGCTCCATTTCCTCAATCTGGCGATTGCTCATGTTGAACGTTTCCGCTGCAACGATCTTGATCTCCTCCTCTCCATGCACGGGGTTAACCCGCCACTGTCCTTGAGCCTTTGCCCAGGCCCATGCCTTCGCGATCATATTCCTCGGCTAATCGGTATAGATCATACAAAAAAAAGTTGGATTTGCAGGTGCAGAAAAGTACAGTGTTAGCTGAGATTCTTAGTGTAGCACTCAGACACCTCTAATTTGTTCTTCGTATACCATCCCCCAGTCGAACTTTCCGAGTTTTCCCGGATGTTCCGCTTCTTCAAAGCAACTTCCATCGCCTCAAAGGTCCCGTGCTCTAAGAAGAGCTTTTGCAGCTCCTTTCCTGACAAAGAGCAATGTGAACACAACGGAGGCCCCATCCCTTGTGCCATTCAATATGGAGCACTGCTAATGCAGCTATGTTACGTTGGGTAGGGTCATTCCACATTTTCAATGCTTCTGGCGAGCACTTCAATCCACCCATTTTTGGTTTGAAGTATCTCCGGAGCCTTGGAAACATAAGTGTGTGCATATGATCTGTTCCCCGCCCGGTTGAAAAACTTTGCAAAAAATTTGCATGTTGTGGAGTGCTGCCAAAAAACTTCCAGTAAGGATTGGCGGGGGGGCGTTGCCCTACCTGCGAGGCTGACTCATATTCTGAATCAGCAATGCTTAGAGTAGACGGGGCCGGGATTGCTGCTTCAGGTGTCTTGATCAAGGCTGGCTCTCGAAAAGTTGTCTCAGGGAGACCTGTCACCGCAGCTGACCCGTGAAGTGAAGCAGCAGGGTCAAGAGGTTGCACAGGGACAGGCACCGCTTCTGCGCTTGAACTTGCCAAAGGAGGCACAGGATCTGTCACGCTGTAGCTAGACGGGCATCGATCAGGCCACTCTCTGCTAGGGTACCGATTCTTGACACTTGGTGGTGCCTCTGCGTGAGACTCTGGTACCATATACTCCTTCGTATCAGAGCGCATGAGACAGGGTGGTGGTGCCATTAGCTGTGACTCTTGCACCTGTGTGTCTTCCACCTGTGTATCCGGACTGGGCGGTGCCATTGGGCCGGGCGGTGCCATTGGCTGTGACTCTCGTACCTGTGTCTCTGGTCCAGGCGGTGCCATTGGCTGTGACTCTTGTACGTGTGTCTCTGGTGCCATTGGCTGTGACTCTTGTACCTGCGTTTCCGGCACATGTACAAGCCCAGCACAGTACGACCCGCTGTGCTGAGCAAAGCTTGGAGCTCCTTGGCGGAATAAATCGATATCCGAAACTGTTGGGCGACTGTTACATGTACTAGAAAATGGTCCCGTGCAATTCATGTAGACAAGCTTCCCGGAACACTCTCTTCTGGCTTAGCAGTAGAAGGCTGGTTGCTCATTTTCCGACGAAGTACATTGATGCGATCTTGGCTTGCCTCCAAACCCGAAGGTGAAACTCCAAAACGCTATCTAGCACAACATCGCATGTTATAACCCCCCCCACTTTCCAAGTCACCTTGATCTTCTCCTGCAAAGCTCGTTTGCGCTCTGTGGAGTCCATGGAGCAATCCCCCTGGTCAATCTTAGCAGCGGTCATTCCCTTCAGCAGCGTTTCAGAAGAGTCCAGGCGTGAAGTCATGTCACAGCTGATCAGCCAAAACACACTAGCATTGCAAATCATGTTTGATGCACCAAAGAAAGCATTGGGGCCCTGAAAGCTTGCAACAAAGTCTTCACAAAAATATCCAGTAGAGGCACTTTTTCGATTTGCGCCTAATTGTTGTTATTTGCGCCTATATGCTATTTTTTGCGCTCGTTTTGCGCCTTACTTTTTCCACCCCAAAAGCATCCAGAAGGTATAGCGTGTATGTTTCCAGCTAATTTCACAAACAGGCATTGTTCTGCACTCGAATCACGATTGGTTCAGTAACCAATCACGAATTAAACCGGTCAAAAGCCATCAAAATGCTAGTCCCAATTCTCTTGGGTCAACAGCTCTGAATACTGTGCTCGAAGATCTAAATCTCCCAGAACCTGTCCAGACAATGGTGCTTTGAGAAATGAAAGGCCGCCATATTCACTTAGCAGTCCAGAAATGAAAGCATATGAAAGCACCTCAGCTTTGTAGTCCTCTACGAATTTCTCCATAGTTGATTGCCACTCCAGTGGGATCCTATCACGAAACCAAGCTGGACATATGACATACGTACAACTTGCGCAAGTGCCCACAACCCTTTCCCCTGCTCCTTAGATATTTAGAGGACATTGCGTAGAGGAGTGGTTGAAGCAAGTTGGCATCTTCCCAAACATCACCCATGTCAAGCTTTTGGAACTGCTCAACGGGGGGAACCGCCAGAAAGCTGTGGTTTGAACCGCAAATCCCGGTGATCAGCGCTCACCAGGTGTTCTTCAAATGCAAGTCGAAGACGCTCTCCAAAGCCAGGTGGATATTGCCTCGGGCGTGGAGTCGAGGGGATGAACATGGCCCAGTTGAAAATCATATTGGAATATATTGGAATCATTGGAACTAAAGTCTAAGATACTGGGAAGATCGCAGGTCTCCGGTTCCTTGGAATTTGACCTCGCCCTTTCCATTCATGTAACGCCCTTAGCTGAGGATGCAGGCTGAAGAGGGCTTTCAACCAGAACCCATTTTGGTGTATTGCAACTAGGGATCGAGTCAGTTTTTTTTTTTGTTTTCTCTTCTCGAACTGCACGTGTTAATTTGCCAGCATCCAAGAAATGAACTTCTCTCATGTTGCTGTAGCACCAGGTCCGCTTGCTAGTTGGGGCCCCATAGAGAAGCATCCAGAAGTCACAACGGTGCACCTGAGACGTATTCCAAACAATCGAGGTGCATGCATGATCCATTCTGTCGCATATCATGCATATGACTTGAGGGCAGAACATAGGCCACAGTGTTGATCATCCAGTCGAATCGCTTCTGGTGTTGTAACAGCGATCTCTGTGGTTGCTCGACAACCCAGACCAAGTTCCGGCCCATAGCCAACAACAAACATAGGGTGAGCCTTAGTTGAACCCTTCCCAAAACCAAACACTCGAAATCAACAAATGACAAAACAAATCAAACAGTTAAAATTGTGATCTAGACTCATGGAAGTATCCGAGATATCATGCAGGACGATCCTCTGACCCATGCCAAGAACAGATTTCCATGGACGTTCACCGTGGACCGCCAAGACGTCCCCCTCGCTGGAACCCCCCCAACTGCTGCAATCGGGGCCCGCCAAGAACAGGCCTCGAGATTGCATTCGATTCAAGATGATCAAAGCGAGCCTGAGGCCGGGAACACACAGCTGGATCGGAGGAAGGTGGGCGGGGCGAAGAGGCACTCACAATTGAACTAAGCCGCAAAAACCCAGCACTTCCAAGAAAATTCATACCGGACTTTTCATAGTCCCAATCATAGGATGCAGTTCTGTAGCCGGAAGAGGCCCTTAGATTAGAAGGAAAAAAGTGGGGTAGGCCGGGGTAGGCAAACATGCATGCCACTGATTTGCTCAGAACAGGACATCACACTTGATACCGCCGCCTTTCCGGAAAACAGCTCGAAAAAATCCAGACCATCTGGAATGTTATGAGGTGGCAAATCGAGCCAACCAGCTAAGAGAACCTCATCACACAAAGGGCAGAAGCATTCTAGATCCAGATATATACAAAAGGCTTTGGAAGTTAAGATCAGAACCAGAGCAATAAAGGCCTCCAAAGCAATACATGTGCTTTCAGTAGGGAATGAACATGTTCAACTTTCACCCCCAAACCTTGGGAGCTTGAGTATGCTGCAAAACGGTGACGGCATCCCAGGGCATGGTGGCGTACACGTATGGGTTCACCGCTTTGATTGGCAAAGGGCTGCGCATGTGCAAAAACAGCTAGCCATCTTGCGAGCATTCACTGGGACAACTACAGCATGTAACATGCCCAAATCGAGCCGAGGTTGACCATCCACAGCAGCCGCCTTCCTTCTCCAAGCGGAAGCAGGCATCAGCCTGCAACGGTTGTCGGGCAGGTTGTCGGGCAGGTTGGTCACAAGTCATGACGGGATGGAAAGGGATGGAACAGGCTCCAAACTAGTTGAGGCTCATGAAATCTCATGGAGTTGGTATTACAAGAATCTGCCAATGAAAGCTGACAAAAGCTCAAAGGTCGGATGCGAGCGCGTTATTTCCGCATGTCTCCACTGCTGCATGGGATCATACCCACTGCAAATCCTATAAGTAGTCTCCAAAGTTCTCTCAACAGCGTGTCGCTGTTATGAGGTCCCCGAATTGCAACATACCATTCATGTATGTTGATAGCCATGTTCATCACGGCTCCCCAATCACACCATAGAGATCGAAGCAGTGGCAGGTCACTGACAATTTGCATATGCCTTAGATCGAACGATATCGAGCGACATGTTGCGGGATGGTTTGAGCTTGCATGCGTGAAATGTGATATAATCCAAGTAACCTCCTTGGCCAATCTCTTGGCTTCTTCAAGGCTTTTGCCATCACCCAGGGCTGCCCGTTTGGCAACGTGGTAGGCTGAACTCTTTCGAGATGCCTTTTTCTTAGGGTCATCACCGTCACAATGTTCATCCTTTGGCTTTGGTGTCTTTGCTGCGCTGGCAGCATCGGACTCCACAGCTTTGTTTTTCCACTTCCTTCCCGTGCGAGAGGGTGCTGAAGACGCTCCTGGTGGATCAGTCAAAGCACCGCTTTTTGCCTTTGACTTGGATTTGGTCTCTTCAGTAGTCTCCTTGGATTCTTTTGAGCGGCGCCGTTTTGACTGTGGCTCTTCAACATCCCCAGTCATGGTCTTTGCTTCCTTCAAGGCTTTGCCACGACAGGCTTGAGTTGACTTGGCTCCTGTCTCTTTGGCCTCATTTGGCCCTTCCTCATCCTTGTTGTCTTTTTTGGGCTTGGCTTGGGCTGGCTTCACATCAACCTCCTCGGGGGGTCTCTTCAGACTTGGGAGGCTTTGAGCGTTGCCGTTTTGGCTTTGGATGCTCCTCCGTGTCCTTCTCACCTTCATCCTCCAGTGGCTTTTTTTTTTGTGCCACGGCTGGCTCGTTTTGGCTTCACATCCGCCTCCTTGGGAGTCTTTTCAGACTTGGCAGGCTTTGAGCGGCGACGCCTTGGCTTTGAATCCTCCTCCGTTTCCTTCTCCTCCTCGTGTTCCTCATCCGCCTCCTTGGGAGTCTCTTCAGACTTGGCAGGCTTTGAGCGGCGACGCTTTGGCTTTGAATCCTCCTCCGTTTCCTTCTCCTCCTCCTGTTCCTCCTCATCATCTTTCTCTTGTTCTTCTTCGTCCTTCTTGCCACTTCTTCCCCGTCCTCGGCCTCGGCCTCGCCCTCGACCCTTGCCCCTTCCTTTGCTGGCCTTGGCTTCTCGCTGGTCTTTAGGTGTCACTGGAGTGATGCTCTCCAATACATCACTTGGGCGCTCGATCTTCGGCTTGATGTCAGAGGGCTCTTCGCCATCTGGCTTTTCACAAGTGTTTGGCAAAGAAGTTGCGTCCTTTGGTTTCTCTGGAGCTGGAAGTTCAGGTCCAGGCTGGTCACAAGGCTTCTCCTCATCATCAGCCCAAATTGATCCCAAAGACAAAGTTTTGGCATAGAGGAAGCTTGGCTTGGGATCAAAGAGCTTTGCCACCTCTTCAGCAGAAATCCTTTTGGCTTCTGCTTCTGAAACTTCAGCCTCATGCGCTGCTGCAATGGCTGAGGCCTCAATCACGTCAAGATCCATAGGCAAAGTGTCAGTCACGTCTGGATTGCTGCAAACTGATGGCACCTGGGCCGGCTTCACATGCTTTGTCGGCACCGGAGGTGGAGGCATGGAACCTCCATGATCATTGGGCTTCACATTGGTCACATCTTTGATGCTTTCCTCTCTGACACGCACAGCCTTCTCGGCTTGATCTCGGTTTGTAGCCCGACAGCGAGCTTCGAACAAATCTTTGGACACCTTGACTGCCCAAATCGATATTTCTTTGCTGAAACCTTCTTCCAGCAAAGTGTCCATGTCTTTCAAAGCCTCTTGATCTGTGGCTCTGACCACCTTGCAGCCCTCATCCGACGATTCAAGGGCGGCCGCCTGCTGACGTTGCTCTTGCAACTCGATCTCCTGGAGCTCGAGTTGTTGCAAGAGCTCCATTGCTTGGCACATTTCCAACTCTTCTTGCATGAGGGCAAGTGCCATTTCCTCATCTTGAAGCACTTTGGCTGTATCCTCATCACTTGGTTTTGAGTGGCTAGCCTTTGGACCTCCATTGTCACCTTCAACGGTGTCCGTGGCCATGTAGTTGGTAGTGCAAGTCATAGCCCGCAGATCAGCGAGGTCTCCCAAGTGTTGGCACTTGAGACATCGAAACCCATACACTTTATCCTTCACAATGTGGTGCTCATCAATCCCCACTGGCAGATCCTTGATCTCTTCCGGGCTCAACAGGGCTTCTGGATCAGAACCTAAGAAAAAATATCGATGGATCAACTGGTACCTGTTTTAGTGCATGTTTTGACAGAGCATGTCCCATGGATCATATTCCTCCACGGCACCTGCAGGACCAGGCAACATGTACTCGCAGCCAGGAGGACATTCTGCACGGGATCCTGGATGGGAGTTGAATGGAGTTGAAAAGGGTAAGATTCAAGGTTTGCTGGTGCACTAGAAAAATACATCAAATCATTAAGGCTCTGAAAGAAAAGAATGTGCCTTCCATGGGTTCCAGTTCCTGTTCGGGTTCAGCAACCATGGAGTCCTGCAAGGGCTGCAACGGAAATGGCGGTGCATGGTTTGATTGAAAGGCTGGTTGGTATTGACTACTGACGCCCCCAAGTAAAGGCCTCTGGGTTGACCACAGGGTCTTCAGCCGCGTCATCATGTTCACTCTCTTCAGCCTCTTCACCTTCACAGCCATCGTTCTCAGCATCTTGAGGTTCTGGATCCGGATGGTGAATGTTACCTTGGGCCGACGCTTGAGTAGGTTTCCAAAACTGCAGGGTCCGTGCATTTCCGTGTTTAATGCATAGCTAAAATGCCAGTTTTGCCCCGTGGTGACACCAAAGGTATTGGGATGTCCGCCAAAGTCATCAACTGTCTGATCTCTGGTTCTTTTGGGCGATGTCCACGTTTAATCGCCCTGCTTGCACAGTAAACCAAAGAGCGAAGAATCCATCCCTCAATCTGCACGAAGTCACCTAGGCTAGCTACAATAGCTACATAGGACCAGAAACCGGTTTAATGTGTTGGGTGCTGCATTCACACATGAGTTCACACATGTCTTCAAAAAAGGCCCCCCACGAGTTGGCAAATCTTTTCCTCGGGGTCTCATGTGACAAAGGAAGAGGTAGGCAGCTTCAACGACAAGAGACAGCGAAGGGCGAAGTCCTCGGATGAAATTGCATGGTTGTAGACCAATTACAGAAATGTTCACTACTAAGTTACGATGTTCACCCATGCATATATATCTCCATATTTGCAACCAGTAGTCCCAAATGTCGGACAATCGGCTTGACAACTTCGATGTTCTGTGCAACATCTCGACGAGTGATAGCTGATCGAGCATTTACCCTTGCCATGAACCCCTTGGCAGCCAACACACATACCACCTCATTGTTCTGCCACTCTGCCACGATCGCTTGCACTTGCGAAGCGTTTGCCATCGCGTGGTACCGGTGCACCCTGAAGCCAAATGCTATGAGTAGAGGCTCTATAGCCATAGCCCTCGGGTCATGGTGCACGCTCCCAACTCACCTTCCCCAACGATTCCGGGCCTTAACAAAGCAATCTCTCAGGTGCCATCCAGCGGAGTACCTGGAGCACACACTGCACAACACCGGCGTGATTGGGAAATGGGGTGTCGTGGTGTGGGGTTGTCAAACATGGTTCTCGAATAGATCCTCAAACAAAACTTCAACAATCTTCAAAATGTGCTCAATGTTTGAAGCTCGATCTAAAAAAAGGGTCACGATCAGGTCAAGCGGGCAGGCCAAGACGGAAGCCAGGGAAGAGCCAAATGGCTACAAGTATAAAGTGCTCGTTTAACATGAAACGCTCGAGTTGCAAAACTTTGCCTCGTTTGGTATGTTGCGCTCGTTTTGGCTTAGAGGCATTTATAAGTGCTCGTTGAAGGTTCCAGGATTGAAACATAGAGAAACATTGCTAATCATTAGAAAATATTAAAACACATTATTAAACATTAAAACAAATTTTTCCACATTAGGAATACTTACAAAAAATTATCACAGCTGCTGCACTCAGTCATCTCTTTGACACTCTTTTTTCACCTCCCATCATGAGGTTCTGCTGTACTTGGT
>CAXAMN010027872.1:162451-191140 GCA_963970005.1 Durusdinium trenchii
GTTTGATGAACCCACCTCTGATGAGCCTACCTGTTCTCACAAAAGAGTTTTTCGCTAGGCCTGTTTTGTTTTTTTGTGGTTCGTGCCTGGCACATGTAGTAGAATTAAACTGTTTAAAGCATGATGTCATGCCACGTCATAATGTATTCAAGATCGCCAAAAGTACCGATCAACTTTGTATGGCGCAAAGATGCTCTTTTGTGCGGATGACTGATTCCAGTCCTTCTGTAGATGCGAAGTAGGCCGCCCTGTGCGGCCTTGATTTGTGCCCCACTCGGAAAGGCACTGATCAGACTTCTTCATGCAGAGGCTGGGAGAGATGCATCAGGCGAAGTAGGCTAGCGAAGTAGGCGAAGTAGCTATGACTGAGACAAAGCATGACTGATGGATGCCAAGATCTATATGCTGATCGATTAGTTTTTTCAATGTTACAATTTGTCCAAGCAGTTTTATTGACCAGGAGTCACAAAGGGGTGGTGTTTAGTCCCTAAGTGAGTGCATCATAGGCATCCCTAACCTCCATGGATAGCACCCCTTTGTGAGGTTCTCTCTTAGGAAAAATGACACTGGCCGCAGTCCCTGGCCGCGCCCCGGCCCTGAACCCTGTGTCCGGGTGAGACTACTCCTTCTTGTCCACGGAGGAGTCCTCCTGCTGTCCTGAACATGTGTGTCTTCCCTGTTGCATTGCAACCGTAGAAGGTGAATTTCACTTACACTTACACTGGACAGTGCAAGAACCACCTGGTTTGCGAATGGACACCACATGATCCCCAGAACACCACATGAAACGGCGCCCGCAAAGCAGAAATACTTTTTATCTCGTGGTTCTTCAGTTCGTGACGGAACTTGATCCTTCCTTTCAATTCGGTCACAAGGACCAGTAAGTTCGCTCGGATGGGATTCACTGGTCACGAAGCACTGCGGACCGAAGCGGCGCGGCGCGTACTCCGAACCCGCCACTGGTTCTGTGGACTTGTGTCCTGAAGGCCTTCAGACCGGTGTTCCTCGTGGGTCCGTGAGGCCACCGGTGTCCGGTCGAAAAACCCACAAGTCCTCAGTCCACCCTGAGGAACACATCCACAGGTGCGGCCAGTCTAGGTCCACACTTTGGGAAAGGACACAAGTTGGGCCATGAAAGACCATGGCATTTTTCATGTTCGTGATGTGTTCCTTTGTTTCTTTACCACGACCATGATCGAAGCCGGTTCTTAGCGCTTGGGCGACCTCTTCACCGCGACCTCTTCGCGGTTTCGAGAGCCTCTTCACAGGTCCGTCACAGTCGAAAGCTCACACGCTTAAAGCCCAGCAGCTCCTTCTACAGCGTGGATAGCGTGCCCCGGCAGCGTGGGATCAACTTGGGATGTCCCGTCGGATGCCACCGTTCTGCGGAGCGCCACGAGTTTTGTCACTCAGCCACCATTTGGGATACTATACTGTACAGAGCCGATTTAGGGTTGGATCATTTGGATCGGGCTCTAATTTCAAGCGGCGAACGAAGACATCCGCAGCTGCACCGGGACGACTCTTGTGCCAAGGGGACGACTCTTTTTTTGTGGAGAGAGCCGCTCATACGCCGTGTTTGTTTTCACCGAGTCCTATGAGATTCGCCCAAGCTTGAAAGAGCCGCTGGTCCCGGTGACGATCGAGGAGCCGCAGTACAACGCGAGCGAACGACCGCCGTCCACCGTCGGAGTAGCGAACAGAGCTTGAAAACGACGAGGGTCGTGCCCGGTCAGCGGTGCCATGACCCAAAGCCAGTTGATACCAGCCTGGAAACCCAAACAACCAGAAACAAATGGTTGTTCCAATATGGCAATTGAAATCCTTTATATACATAGGAAATGGTTGTTTGGGGAAACATCCATTTCTTTCTGGTTGTTTGGGGTTCCAGGAGGACATCCGCTATAAGGGGCTTCTATTGGTAGCCCCGAAAAGATGGTGATTCGGGGTGTCCATGAAGCACCCCTTTTACTCGGGTCCTTATGAGTTGTACTTATATGCGTGTGTATTAGGCAGACCTCCCAATTGGACCAAATACACCACAACCCATTGGGCCAGCTTTGTCCTCCCCTATTAAAGCTATACACCCATTATGTATCCATTGGTGTCATCCGATTCAGCGGGGTCCTGGCATCAAAGGCTGCCCCTTTGGGCACCAGAAGAGAGGATGGTGTTGGGTGTGGTACTTAGTTAGAATGTCCCATGCTTGGGTTGTTATGTGTTTCCAAAAGTGTTTCCAAAGAACTGTATGATACGCAGGCAGACGCCACTAGACTCTAGCGGTCATCAATGACGGGGTACTGAAGTCCGTAGGCTTGTGGGCAAACACCCAGAGTCCAGACCCGTTCATTTTCCCTATTTACATTTCATGGACTCAGGATCCCAGGATATCCTAGGCCTAGGCCTCCTTTCCTTTTTTTGAAGTTCTTCCATGTTCTTCCCAACTCGTGTTTTTGCAGCGAGAAACACTTGCAAACACCACCCCCCAAGAAAGAGAACCGAGTGAGTAGCGTGGTAGCGTTGCGTGTTTTTTCCACCCTTGACCGGAGGAAGAACCCATTGAGTCCAATGAGAAGGAGAGCGAACAGGAGACTCGTGCGACGTGGGAGACGATGCTGATTGGCCACTTTGGTGGGTCAAAACGGTGATCCAAATGGTGGATACATAAAGATATAATATGATATAATTAATGATGTATAATTTATAGAATGTTGACCTCTGATTAATAAACAGGGGTGGCAAACCTTGAAATTTTGGTCGACCCTAAATAAAGTATATCCCAGGTTTCAAGAAAGAATGTTGATTAGAAATGAAATGATCCCTTACTAAAACAAAGACTAAAATGAAAGGGAAGAGAGAATTTGAATTAGTCATGAAATGAACCCTTATTAAAATGAACATTAAAATGAAGGGGAATTAGTATTCAAATTTGAATTGATTTGGAATTGAATTTGAAATAATATCAAATTCATTGAATTTAAGATTAATTAGAATTGAGTTTAGATTCAATTGAATTGGAATTGACGTTGAATTAAAGCAAAATTCAATTGAATTGGAATTGCAATTGAATTGAATTAGAATTGAATTTAAATCAATGTTAAATTCAATTGAATTGGAATTGAATTAGAATTGAAATGTAATTAAACTTAAATTGGTGGTTATAAAGGTTCTTAAATAGGTGGTTATAAAGAATTGTTATCAACCGGTTTCTAGGTTTTGGTAATTCCAACTTAATTAATTGATTGATAAATAGTAAAAGATAATGTTTTAGAGGGAACCAATTAAGAAAAGCTTTAAAGCTTTTTGGAACCAATAGAAATCCATGAGCTTGATTTAGGGTAAACTTTATTTAGGGTTTGGTGGCTTCATGGGGAAAACCCTTTCCAGCATGGTTTTGATCAATTTACAATTGTCTTTTAATAGTGGATTTATAAAGAATTGTTGTCAGAAGGTTCTATGGTTTGATGATGAAGGATTTAGTTGAGAAGGAACCCAAAGAAGCAATCTGTTAACAAAGGAATGAAAAGAACTAATTAAACACAAATTCAATCAAGCTTTTTTTTCAGTACACAAAATTGGTTAGATTTATTTAGGACAAACTCTATTTAGGGTTTGGTGGCTTCAGGAAAATTCATTAGCTATATTTTGGATTTAGGGTTTGGTGGCTTCATGTTTTTTCCCAAACAGTGTGGACACACTTAGGGGTTCTTACGGTAGATATTAAGCAGCTGTGCTTGGATCGCTGCGCCGCGACGCCCTGTCCGGCTAATTCGCTGCTATTTACAGTACATTCATGTCTCTCGAAATCCTCGATGTGCATTTCGACTGCGCGGCGAGTGCTTGTCGATGATGTGGCAATGGAAGCTTTCAAGGATATCTTGTGGCTTTATCCGAAAGTGAATTGCACCGTCTATGACAGGGCATGTGATGCCTGCGGCCAAGGAGGATACAGACCTCAACCAAATCACACACTATGTGGTTGATCGCTTCCATTCTCTTCGCCATGGTCCCAAATGCAGCTGCAATCCTCGTTCACTAGATCGAACTGAGTAGTTTTATACATATATTTATAAACACGCTATATTAGTGTCTCAAGAAACACGTCGGTTCCTTTTCAGCTCGAACAACTGATGCCTGCGATCGTTTGTGGTCATGTCCTTGCGGTGTTCTCACCACGGACTCCCCCCTTCAGCTATGCTGAAAGCTCTTGGAAAAGACAAAACGTCCAGACTCAAGGCATCATTCACCCTGGCATTTCGAGCGGTAGTACTCCGCTCTCATCTTCTGTACTGACCAGCCTTTGCCAGCGTGGAGCTGCTGGAACTTGTTCCAAGGGTTCGCTGGGCCATGATCGACCTTTTTGGTCGTGAGCCTCTCTGGCGTCTTCTTCATGGCCTGGTGCAGCATCTCCACTGCAGCTTCGGCTGCTTCAGCTGCCAGTTGGGCACACTCAGCAGCCCTTTCAGCACCCTCTGCAGCATCACTTGCCGCCTGGGCCACCGCTGCGCTGGAAGCGCCCGACTGTTGCCTCATACTCAATGGGGAAGCGCTCAGCTGCAAGCCCGACTGTGGCCTCAAATCCCGTGATGAAGCGCTTAACTGCAGGCCCGACTGTGGCTTCAAAGACCGGGACAAGATCTCTGATGGGATGAAGGCCGTCCATGATCTTGTACATGGTGGTGTCCCTGTTCTTGCTCACCACCATGATTCCAAGACGCGGTCTTTGACCTCCTGGCTGGTGTCCTTTCACTCTCAACAGCTTCTTCCTCAGTGGACACTGCGTCATCGTCCTGCTGAGGTGTCATCACCTGTTCTAGCCCTCGTGCCCTCCTCCGTCTCAGAGGGGTGGTGTGAACCAACTCCTCAACCTCATATGGATCCTGTGGCTCAAACGGTTTGCTGGGCACCGCTTGCAATCGTCTCACGAAGGTGGTTTCGGATTCTTCACCTCCTTGAGCTTCAGCTACACGGACCATCATGGTGCCAACGAAAAGCGTTTGCAGCGCTATGCTGTGATCTGGCTGTTGCGGAGCTCCTTGACCCAACCCCAAACTCTTCACCTGAATCTCACCCTTCTTGAGGCCCAAGTCATGGATGAAGCCAGCAAAACTTTGGCGTGCTAACGGCTTTGTCATGCCGTCCGCTACAAGCTCCGTTCCTTTGAGGTGGTGCAACTGCCATGACCCTCCGGGGTAGCTGTTGTTGTCCTCCAAGGCCTCCTTTAGGATGTTGGAGCGTACCCGTAGGTGCCTCGTGCGCCACGAGGTGTTGGAGTTGCCGTAGGCCAGACTGATGGCTGCAGCGTTGTCACCATAGATCACCCTTTCCAGCTTGTTTTCTCCAGTGCATATCAGCGCTTCAGTCGCACGGCCTGCAGTCAAAGCCTCACAGTATGAGACCAATTCGGCCTCCGCCGTGCTATGCGTGACAAAAGGTTGTGACGAGCTCTGCCAAGCAATAGGGGATCCACCAAAACAGATGACCAGCCCTTGGATGCTCTTGTAGCCAGAGCCCGTGCTATAGGCGATGTCCGCAAACACTTCCAGCAGCATCTCATGGCGAGGCACTTTCAATTGGTCACGGGGACCCCATTTGTTCTTGATCTCCGGCGGATAGTGCAAGTCGCCTGGATTGCCCTTGATGTAGGCCAGAAGGGTTCGTCCTATCTCAATGGCCTTGGCTGGGTTCTTAGTGACCATCCTGCTCAAAGTGGCCACTCCAAAAGTCAAATCCGGCCTGGATCTAGTGGAAAGCCATAGCAAAGAGCCCGCTAAGGCTTGCGCCTCTCGCACCAGCTTGGGATCAATCGCCTTCTGAGGGTCCATATCGGCCTCCGCGATCTTGAAGTGCGGGAAGCCACAGGTTCTCCAACCTCCCAGACAAATGATATCCATCTCCCCCACTGTCAGGCTGGATCTCAAAGCCACAGAAGTGAACTGGTGTCGAAGGAGAGGCCCATTCCACGCTGGTGTTCCATGTCGCCTGCAACGAAGTCATGTGAATCTTGCCGTGCAGATTTCGTGGCAGGCGCAGCACTTTGTGCACCTGGGAGTGCAGATTTTGTGGCAGGCACAGCGCTTTGTGAACCTTGATGTGCAGATTTCGTGGCAAGCGCAGCACTGTGTGAACCTTGAAGTGCATCGTGGCAAGCGCAGCATGTTGTGAACCTCGATGCGCAGATTTCGTGGCAGGTGCAGCACTTGTGGTGAACCTCGTTGCGCCTCGAAGTGCAGATTTCCTGGCAAGCGCAGCGCTTCCTGAACCTCAAAGTGCAGGTTTCGTGGCAGGCGCAGCATTTTGTGAACCTCGATGTGCAGATTTCATGGCAAGCGCAGCACTTTGTGAACCTCGAAGAGCAGAATTCGTGGCAGGCGCAGCACTTTGTGAACCATGATGTGCAGATTTCGTGGCCCGGGCAGCGCTTTGTGAACCTCGATGTCCAGATTTCGTGGCAGGTGCAGCACGTGGTGAACCTCGATGCGCAGATTTCGTGGCAGGTGAAGCTTGCTCTAGCTTGCTCTTGCTTGCCCCAACTTTCCCTGGGTTGCTCTAGCTCGCCCTTGCTTGCTCTAGCTTGCTCTTGCTTGCTCTAACTTGCTCTAGCTTGCGCTTGCTTGCTCTAGCTTGCTCTTGCTTGCTCTAGATTGCTCTGGCTTGCTCTTGTTGGCTCTTGCTTGCTCTAGCTTGCTTTTGCTTGCCCTAGCTTGCTCTAGCTTGCTCTCGCTTGCTCTTGCTTGCTCTAGCTTGCTCGTGCTCGCTCTTCTACTTTTGCCTTGCAATCGCATTTTAGAAGATACTATGCACGTGCTCGACCCCGTCTACCAGCTTCCCAGTTCGAATACATCGTTTTTTATAGTTTGCGACTTAACGCTGTTTGGGGTCTCTTGCCGGGATAAGTCTTATTTTTGTGTTTATTATTACTATTTTTGCTATTTCTTTAGTTTAGTGTTTGTGTTTTAGCAATATTTTTTGCAAAATGTGCTAACTTTATTTCGGATCTCTTTATTAATCAGAGGTCAACATTAATATGTATATATATATATGTATATATATATATTTTTTTTTTGAAATTGTATATAAAACTATATATAATGTATTATATGGTATATGATGTGTTACCAGAGTGTTGGTCCAACCATCTGCAGAGAACTCCAGAAATACTCGCTGTATTCGTGACGATGGTGTGCTGGGAATGCGATGATCTTTCATCTTTGATTGGTGTGCCAGTGCAGGGTCTGGTGGATGGAAAGGCCGCAGCAGATGTGGAGAATCCGGCGCATGGTGGCGAAGATGAGGCTGCTGGGAACTGCCAGGGTGTGTGGGTGCGTGTGAAAACAATGTTCAAAAAGGAAATGATTCACTCTCAAACTGCAAGAAACCTGACTGTTTGACTACAAATGCTTGCCAGAGGGTTTGAAGTGCAACATTTTTTTTCTTCACCATACTTCACCTGCTTATTAGGGGAAGTGCGGAGGACTCCTTTCAGCAAGCCTTTCCAACCAGCTGCTACCCAATGCATCACTGGGTACTGGGGTGAATTTACTTTTGCAAGTTGCCACAACCCTCACAGGAAGAGTTCACGGGTGGTCATGGGTGGAGGGCTCCGGACCAAGCTCATTCGCAGTGGAGGGCTTCCAAGGGCCAAGGCTGGCCTGACCCAGACCATCTCGGAAGTTTGGAAGAAGACCCCGCGTGAAGTTTGTGAACCACTCAAATGGCAAAGGGCCAAGGGGCCAACTACCTAGTGAAAGACTCATCCAATATAGTTATGTCTCTGGTAGTTCTGGTTGCACCACTCAGCTGGTCAAGGCCTATCAAGGCCTTAAACATGGAGTTTCTGCAGAAAAGGCTGTGATGGATCAAGTCAGAGCATGTCAGAACCCGGAATGAGCTGCTCAATCAATCGAATATCAGGAAAGAAGAAGCACTGGTCTCAAACCAGCAACGAGTTTCCAGTTGAAATCCACGAATTCACAGATCATTCAACTGCAAAACAGATGAATCATGAATGAATCAGATGTTGCATCCAGCTTAGGGTCCTAAATATGGAAGAAACACCACCCTCTCTCACACTTTGGGCCACTTTTGGAGCTCCTCGGCCCCCATGTCCTTCCTCTGGCGGCTCCTCACCGCGCTCCTCGCGGCGGTGCGTGCACCGGGGCTCGGCGGACTCGACGCTGCGGGGCTCGGCGCGCCGGAGGAGATGATGGCCTCGTCGGCCGTGGGGAAGAAGCCGATGCGCCTGGCCAAGTCAGAGCCCTTCATCGCGTGCGAGACGTGCAAGCTGGCGACGGCGGAAGCATGGACGCGGGTGGCGCAGAAGAAGGCGGAACGTCCCAAAGTCGCACTTGGAGAAGTGGAGATTGGAGAAGTCTTGGATTCGATTTGTGATCCGGATGATGATCTGGGTGAATGGATGACCTTTTATGATATCGAACAAATCGATGACACTTTAAGCCTCCGCAAGATGGAACAGCTTGGGGAGTGCCGTCGTGAATGTACCACCTTGATGCATGCCTGCCGTGCCGTTTTCGACGAATACAGGGAAGACATGACGGAAATGCTTTTCAAACACTACAGAGCTGAAGGGACCAACCAGGTGAAACGTGCTCTCTCTGCGGAAAAATTTTCCTCACGGCTTTGCACCAAGCTGTCGAAGTATTGTCCCTCAAAGAAGCCTCCAGCTGGCTTTCAGCATCGAGATGAGAAATGGATGCCGGTGATCGACGAGGAGAGCTACCGGATGCGTAAGATGCAACAAGCCTTGAACAAGCAGTCGAAGGAAGGTCACACACAGCCAGTTCAGTTCTTAGATCCGATGGGTGCTTCGATGTTTCTGAATGAAGATGAAGACTTGTGAAGTTCCGCCTGGTGCACCAGAGACCTGTCTGTGAGACTGTGGCGGCCCTGGGTTGCCCCGAAAAACCGCCGCTCCGGAGCTCCAAGCCGGCAGCCGAGCAGCTTCGGTCGCCCCAGCGCTCGACGGCAGCCGATTCTTCGGATCCATTTGGGGGACCCGATCTTCAAGTAGCCTCAGAAAATGGGATGTGACATCCAGCAGAGGTTGAAGAACCCTATAGACTATCCTATAAGGTACCCCTGTAGGGTCCTAGTTCAGGTCACTTAACCTCTGTAGGATGACCCTACCAAAAACAGGTCTTCATCCTTGGGAAGGTCCGACTGGGCCCCCCTTTTCCAAGGTACTTTCAGACTCCAGGGAGGGTCCTCCCATCGGTCAAACACACCGAGCTTTATAGGTCATTTGACAGGTCACGCACAAAGGGACAACACCAAAAGATCCCATTCCTTCAACGGTTGACCCTCTAACCATCTCTAACCATCGCAGCGCACCGGTGACACAGCCGAAGCTGGGTGGTAAACGAGGTGGTGAATTGACACTTGGTGGGGCAGACCTGCCCTGACATACATCATGCCCCCATTGGGCTCGATCGGAAGGCCCCCGAGATCTCGCCCACACACCGGTGTCCGCCGCACAGGGCGGGGTGGGACAGAACACCCACAGGTGCCTCAGGAGTATCACAACCCCACCTTGCCGCGACCCATGGGTCACTTCACTGACTAAGTCAGCTAAAACAATGCAGCATGCTGCGAGGTGAACATGTTCGTGACTGGTCGCCGCTCCCTACTGCAAGAAACTATCAACAGCTAGCTATAATAGGGACTATTAAGCTATTGAGTCCCTACTGCTATAATATTGCCTGTTTCAGTGGGTCGACTCGGGTTCTCCGCGGAGCCAGGGCAAACTTCATTTGAGACATGTATATGCACAAAACCGTTGAAGGTCAAGAGTTTGGTCCAGTGTTGTCCAAAAGGTGACTCGGTTTTTTTTTGTTCAGGACTTGCGCAAGTAAAGCCACCAAGAGGTTGAGCCAGAAAACACACACCAGCGTCCATTATGGATTTGCATCGTAGCGGCTAGCAACAAACCCTAGGCGGTTAGACCCCCCTGGCTCCCACCCCAACCTTCAGAAGGTGGGCCAGGAGCCCTAGGGAAATATCATCATTTCATAGCTGATCCGGGTTCTCCTCGACAGGCAGCCGAAGAAGTGGCCGAAGCGGAGGAGAATCCACAGGCGAGTTCGGTTTGGGCCGAAGCAAACTCCAAACGGCTCGATCTGTCTACCTGGAGTCTCAAAGTACCTCGGAAAATGGGGCCCCAGTCGTACCGATATTTTTGTCGGATCATGTTCCATTTTCCTAAGGTACTTGAAGTCAGGTCCAGGTAGAGATCCACAAGTAATGCGCTGGTTATTCCAGCCACGAGAGCCCTTTGAAGGTGCTGGTACACAGTATATAGCAGGACCCCTCCAAGGGGTGTCTTCAAATAGCCTCTTAGAGGTTCAGGGCTGTCCAAGAACCACCTGTTGGAAGGTCCTGGTAATAGTATTACGTGCTTTTGGGACTGAGGGCCAAGCGATCCATTGGTCCCTGTCCCTGTCACAGCGGGCCCCAAGCAGGTGCTGTCACCATGTTTTGGGCTGGTGCTGTCTCCAACCCCTATACCAGTCCACTTTGACTCAGTAAAACCTGGTCCAACCGAACATGGCATTTCGTAGCGACCATGTTACAAAGAGAACCGCGTGGCCACTGTCCACCCATATACATCCACCCGTCCACCCATCCACCCACCCACCCAGCCAGCCAGCCAGCCATGCATCCATCCATCCATCCATCCATCCATCCATCCAGCGAGCCAGCCAGCCAGCCAACCAGCCAGCCAGCCAGCCATCCAGCCATCCAGCCATCCAGCCATCCATGCATCCATCCATCCATCCATCCATCCAGCCAGCCATCCATCCATCAGTCCAGATCCAGATCCATTTAGGCTTTTCAAGACCTCTCGCTTTGTAGAGAGGTGCAGCAGTGATCTTTTGTGACCCCAACAACTTCCTGCCCGTGAAGAAATCGCCTGCTCCACTCACCTTCTTTGCCAGGAGGCTGCTCAGCGCTCTGACTCTGAAGCAGTCAAGGCCGTCTGCCGCCCCCAACGACCGATGGAAGCGTCCGAAAGCCGACTTCGCGTCCGCGGGGTCATCGGCGTGGACAGGTTGTCCGATGACCACGGCGTGGACCCGGCGACGCATCATGACCCACGGAAGGAAGGAAGCAAGCAAGCAAGCAAGGAAGGAAGGAAGGAAGGAAGGGCGTGGATCACTTGCACTGATGATTTGGGGGGATTGGGGACAGCTCACTGAAGAAGGAGAAGAAGAAGAAGAAGGTGAAGAAGAAGGTGAAGAAACAAGAAGGTGAAGAAGGTGAAGAAACAAGAAGCAAGAGTTGGAACTCATGACAAATATATAAGCCTTTCGAAGGTTCGAAGCTTTTCGTTTTTTTCGGATCGATGTCCGGGCAATTGGACCTTGACGGAAGCCCCCCTGATGACCACCCACGTAGGACCGACAGGTGCCACCTGAGGGTCTTCCTGCTCTTCAGGAGGCCTTCACGCCTTCTCACCTTCAGGTGGGCAAGGAGAAGGAGGGGTTGGGATTTCAAGTGGATCAATATTTTTCGCAGCTTGAGAGGATGTTCGACCGGCTTTGCATCTGGTGGGTCCAAGTCAACGCATATGCAGTGTCAGTGTTAGATACACGCCTCCACCTTCTTCCAGGAAAGATCAGCAGAGTATCAGAGGCATTTGGAGGAGAGAATATCTGTCAGACAGGGCAGGACATTGGGACACTTTTTGGCGGTGGATTTCTGCCCCACAAGGAGTCAAGGCAAGCCTTTGCCTGGCAACATGGTGCCCAGTCTTGGTGCCCAGTCTTTTCGTAAAACTCTTCCGAATCACGGCTTGCGAGAAGAAGAAATATCGGGAAATCAATGGAATTCATCATATTTGATCCCTTCCACACGTTTGACTCCTTTGACCCTGGTCAGAACCATGGTTCCAAACAGCATGACATCGGACGTGGAACCGACCAACCGCGCCGGAACCCCACACATCTTCACCTGGTTCGGGTCGTTTGACAGTCGAACCAGGTGAACATCCCAGCGAACATGAACATGCCAAAACAACGATGTGGAGTCTGGAGACTGGCAGGTTTTGACCCCAAAAGGTCACCTGGGTATGCAGTTTGGTATAGACTGGGTCGATTTCTCCTTCACCTTCACCATCCTTCACCCAGAAAAAGGCGACTGGACCCTCTAAGGTGCCCAGAAATCACCTGTGCTCGGGTCCCAAAAGCACTGGACTTGGAGGGTGGGGTCGGTACAAACCGCTTCCTTTCGTTGTTTGGGGACGTTTTTCCACTTTTTTCGTCGTTTCAAGGCACGAACGTTTCATCGGCTGGCCGATCGAGTTGCAACGGGGTGGTAGTGTAGGCTAGCCCATTCAGGATACGTGGACCGGTTGCCCCCTGGAATTCACCTCCATGCTACCTGCAACACGTGTGTCCATGTGTCCATGTTCGATCCTCGGTCGGTCGGAACCGACCTCCGCGCGTCCAGGAGACCTTCAGCGCCTTCAGCTCGCCTGAGCCCCTCGCGGGCGTCGCGGAGTCGCCGCCGGAGGTCGAGCCGCCCTCGCCGGACTTGGAGTCGCAGGCGCCGCGTGCGGACGTGGAATGGGGTGAAGGGGTGATGACACGGGTCATGTGGAGGACATCCATGGAGATGATATGGTTAATTAATTATGTCTTTGGATGTGCAACATTTTTGGAGCAGGCATTTTAGATTGAAATAGGCGTTTGCGGGATGTTCACTCTTGTTGTTCACATGAATCGTAAGACATGTATCCAAGTCCAGCACCACCTCAGATGCATCACCGAGATCTTTTTCTTACAACATGTCTCACGATGATCTTTTTGGTATCAAAACAGCATGAAGAAAGAACGCTGTTCATAACATCAGTGGTCGGCATGGGTGGCGAGCAGCTGGGAGAGGTGTCGGGATTCCAACCCGAAGGACGGGCGTCCTGCCCGCCCCTCCGCCAGGGAACGCCCAAGATCTGGCTGCCACCAAGGACGGGGTGTTTTCCAAACGCGAGAAGAGAATACACAGAAAGCAGCTTGCTTCAGTCTTCAGAGAGACTTGCGCCCATGAATGACGGCACTATACAAACATCATCAAACATCGAAAACGGCACCAAAGATTTGCCACTAATCCCACATGAAGAGCTGTCAGCTTAAGGCTTAAGGATGGGATTCCCCAAATCTGTTTTCAATGCGACATTCATGAAGCCCTTGCAAGGTTCATATCACACATCCAGTGAACCACATGGCACTTGGCTCCAATCCTGCCACATCGGCAAAGCAGTGCTTACACAAAGCACCTTGCAGCTTCTACGCAAAGCAGTGCTTATGGCTTATGCAGCACAAGGTTTACATTTACATAAGGCCCTTCTTGCACACACCACTATTTGCACACCAGAGCTTCTAAACAAACCAGCGTTTACACCGCAACATTTGGACGAAGCCCCCTCCTCAATAATTAACCACAAAGGGGCGGTATCACACCAGACCACTTTCAACCTCTCCTCTTTCTATATAGAAAGTGTGTCTCGCTGATCACCTGGTAAACCTCTACCTTTTGTTGTTTCACACCCTTCCTCAACGTTTTGTGCCAGAAATTCTCGCGCGGGTTCAGCAAATGGATGGGTCCACGGTGTTCAGTTTCTCGGGTGATACCCTCTTGTTCACGCTGCTCCCTCTCCCCCAGCGGCTTTTGGAGGACCAAAGATTCTGAGTTACACCCGGAAAGCAGTTGCGGTCCAAACACCCCAAAACTGGTGCGGGGCAGGTCGGCGGCCAGGTTTGCGGCCGGCTAGGTCCACTTCCACTGGACCCCGGCTTAGCAGCAGGACGGGCTTTCTGGGGTTGTGCTGCCCTACGAGGACACAAGGCGCCTATGCTGATCTATGGGATGTGGCTCTTTTGGTGTTTGCACAAGTCAATCATGTGATGTCAACTTCTTGTGTTGGTTATTGTGCTATTGGAAATGATATAGCATTGCTTGGCATAGTCATGCTGGTTCTTGTGGTAACTCTTATGTGCACATTCCTCCTAATGGATGGCATCATCTCTAGAAGTTCTTCACCGGTGCAGGGTTGTCTGATGCCGAGAAGTCTCGCCCTAGAATACCATCGTGGGATGTGGGACATGATGATATGACGTTGCCAAGAACACCATCCATATGGTGCTTTTTGAGGAAACTGATCGGAGAAGATTCCTCATGTTCGGAGGATCATCCAGGAGCATCAGGTTTTGGGGATAGCAGGGTAGCAGGTAGGCGGTATGTGCTAGTATGCTCTCGAGATGCAGCTATGGAAGCGAAAGCAAGTTCCTAGTCTCCGAATCTGTGTGTTCTTAAGGAGCTTTTGCATGATATAGACACGAAGATACCTGCACTTCTGTAATTGGTGGCTTTGGTGGTCCAAATGTGTTCTTTTTTAGTGCAAGTAATACTAGATCTCGTGGTGTTCACATACTGCCTCCCTTCCACAATGGCAAGATGTTTACAGTCCAGTCAACGGCAGAGTGTAGTATCGGTCAACATGTTTAACAGTTTTGAGGTAATGACTAACCGAGTCAACATCATTGGTTCTCGTGCCAGATTGCTGCCCAAGACCAGAGACAGGAGATTAGGACCAGGACAATGCGTCGTCGGTGTTGAGGGAGACGCGTCCGGCTTGGGGAGCCAAGCCGAACTGCTTGGAGAGGGCAACTTATGGTCTTCAAAGTGGTTTTCCTTTCAAATCACTCCACCGCTAATTATTAGTAAAGAGGCCATCGCTATTTGCTGGTTAGAGGCATGTGAAGACCCTCTTCAGTCTGTTTTAACATGTAAACTTTGTACTCAGCGGAGGTTTTGCATCAAACACCCCACACAAGCCTATAGCCTATTAGTAATGCTTTTTGAAGACGAGGCATTCGGAAACCATTTCTGACTGCATGATGCTTCAGCCTGCCACACTTAAAGCTGAATCGGTGTGAGCCTGTATTCAGTCTTGTGGAAGTGGAGCAGCAGTCGTTCGTCTCCTTTGCAACCGACATCATTCGTCTCCTTTGCAACCTCCATCGTGCCAGCTCGGATGTTCTCCATCATTCGTGGCCACTAAGGGGCCCTATCCCCAGACACTCCATGTATGCCATATATGCCTACATTGACCCCCCAAACCACCCCAACTGATCGGCATATATGCCATACATGGAGTGTCTGGGATCAGAAGTTCCGTGTCATCGCATTTCAAACACTTCATTGTCTCCTGGAGACACGAGCGATTACGTGGAGGAACCGACCGAGATCTCGAACGAGCATGACACCAGCAAAACGGTATCGTTCGCTTCCAAGGCATGATGATCCCAATAGGAAATCCCTGGAAGAGACCCACATGGAACCTGAAAACCACGTCGGGTTGTAGAGGAAAATCGTCTTCCAAAGTTTCTTTTTCAGGTTCCATGTGGGTCTCTTCCCGGGTGTATATGATATGGATGTCCTACCACAAATATCCAAATGCCCCGCTGTTTGAGGGCCAGCAAGGGGATGACCTTCCTTGAATGTTTGTTGCCCCGCATCAAGATTTGGGAAACCCGTTCTCCGTTTCTGCAGAATGATTTGAACAATCAACACTTAAATCTAAAGGTGCGTAGTTTTCTCGCAAACGAGGGGTGCTCCAGCGATTATATAATCGCCACTCTATGTCACTTCACCCCGGCACGAAGTGGCGTGAAGTGGCAGGAAGTGACACTAACTGACTTGAGGCTGTGGTACGAAGTCTCATGAAGGCTTGGTTGATTAGATCAATGAGACAGGTTAGTTGCACGCTGCACCCTATCTTTGGGGACATATGCGTGTATCAAGACGTACATGTACATCAAGTTCATGCACCAGTGGCGTGAAGCGCTATGAAGTGGCCTTTCTTGCTGCCCCGTTGCACGTATTGGCACGTCCTTTGTCAAGTCGGGATTGATCATATACCAGCAGTTTCAACGGGCAACCCGGGGACCCTCCATGTTCGGCATCCAACCCCTCGAAATTCCTGGTGCAATGATTTTCTTAACCCAAGCCATCCCATGTATAATATGTATGGAATAGTTATGTATAGCATAGGTAAATGATGGTAAATGTATATGTATACCTAGAGCCCATTTGACCTCGGTTTTGATAGGAAAAGACCACCTTTTGGGTGGTTGGTGATCCAAAATAGAGGTCACACAGGTTCTAGGTATAGCTATGCCAGTCCCATGGGTTGCAACCACCAACAGCGATCTTCTGCAGGAAGGGCACCGATGTGCGGGCTCCGTCCTGTCAGCGTGTTGGCCCCAGCGTGGAGATCTGACGTAGACCTGGCGCCATGAGAATTGGACCGCTTGCATCATGTTTGCATATATTTACACCCCAGTCCCACCTTCTCAGAAGGTACTTGGAGCCCTAGCGGTTGTAAATGTTTATACGTTGTGACATTGAATTGATGGCGGAACGTCGCCAGCTTGACTTGTGGTGTCCTGCGAGGCGATGACGTACAGTATTCCCTTTCGATTTGAGGCTTGATGCCCACAGGGCACTTTTGGCCACCGATTTCTTGCGGCCCAGCCAAATGCTGCAAATGCCAGGACAAATCAGATCATGAAGATAGCCTTTGTAGCCGAAATTCAACCCACCCTGAAGACAAAGCCTCGGGGCACAAGCAAATAAGAACGTTTTTTTTCCTTGCTGAACAGTTTGATTGGTAAGCCTCACCATTCAAGGCATTTCAAGGCTACCTGAACCCTCCGTCGTAGCAGAAAAAAGTGACAGAAAAAGAAACTGCACATCATCAAAAAAAGTGTTCATGCCTTGAAAAAGCGTACCACTGGAAAGTCAGATGTAGCTTCATTCCACCTTATGTGGTCTTCAAGTCCATTCCCCTGCCACATGCTGGCACCCATCCCATGCACACACAACACACGCTCACACAGTACGAAGCGGCAGCCAGCAACCCCTTTCTTTGATCATCAGTATCAACATAAAATATACAGTAAGTAAAATAACAATCCGCCACTTTTTAAAGTTGCGCCCGGGTTGCGGGAATTTGCGCCCAAGTTGCAGGCACCCTTTTTGGAAAAAATGTTGTAAAGCACGCCCAGAAGGTTAGAACCAAGCCTTTGTGGTTTCATTTGCACATACTACTAGTAGGAGAGGTCATATAGGATTTCCACCCGGTCCATAGGGCCCCCAAAGGCCCACAAGGGTTGATAAGGACACTGGTCAGGAACCAGTAGGCTTTAGAATTTACATCACCAAAAAGCGCTCATATGTCCTGAAAAGTGTACATACCCTCAATTAACGCTCAAACTTCCAATAAGTGCTCCAAACCATGGTTCGCCAGAAATAAGTGCTACGAAGGATGCTTCAGGTATTCATTTGTTAGATATCCTTTCATGTAGGCACAAAGGCTGTCGGACGGCACAGACAAGAGAGAGGTGACAGGTGTGACCGTCAGAACTGCAGTATTTGGAATGAAATACGTACAGGTCAAGGAGTCAATGACAGCCACAGAGGCTCCACCGATTGTGGAGCGTTATAACTTTAACCAGCCTTGTGGCTGTGCCAATTGGTTGTGAGGAATGCAGCTTCACGTTAGACCAAATCACCCATGAATTCAGCAGTCCAAGCTTTTGTTGCATGCAATCATTCAATCATTCAACGAGGCTGGTGCGTTTCACGCGTGAGCCAATCTCAATTGGCTTTGTACGATGTTGTCTGGATCCATTTTTTTTGTCCCAGAGAACGCAGATGGAAATAAAAGGACAGGCAGAGTGACCTTGTTTGCTGCAGAGTCAAGATATCAAGCTGAGAAAGTGACGTTGTTTTTGATGTTCGAAGAAGGCCAGAGGGCCATTCTGCAGGATGACCAGCTCAGCTGACACCAGGTTCCCTGCTGGGACACCAGGTCCGGCTCCATGGGGCTTAGCATGTTTACCATGATTTAGCTACATTGGGGGTGGTTTGATGGGGCCTGTAGATACTCATCAAATCGAGATCATAAACAAACTAATTTCAAACCTTAAATAGACCATATAATAAATTGAACAGAGAAAACCACCAACATACCATCTCCTATGGGTCCCACTTTTGTCCCATTGGTTCGGTCGAGTCGTGGGTCCGATCTGCCAGGTGCTTCAGTGGTTCCTGGGACCCCATGGGCACCACAGGACGCCGCTGTTGACCGGTGTCGGAGCACGGAGCACGGAGCAGGGAGGTGCCGAAGCCGAAGTACCGAAGTACAGCGTTCGTCGGTTTTGGGAGGTGCCGAAGGGTGCCGAAGGGTGCCATGGGATGAATGGGTACCTGGTACCTGGTACCTGTTTTTGTTGACGCTCCGGACTGGAAGATATGATGCGCCGATCAAATGACCCCAGGTCAACTACCCCAATGTATGTCGTGTCTGGGATAGGGTCATGTCCCGTTCCAAGCTACGAACGTCGATCGTCCTGTCCCACCTCGATCCCGAGCCCCCGTGCGAACGTCGCGGACGTCGCTCGTGTTCGGCGGCACGTGCCGTGCGGTGCGACGAAGGAGGGCGGGTCGCTCGCCGAGTAGGTTTGCTTGGGGGCACCCGAACGGGATCGTGTCGCTACGAAGCCACGGCGTCCAACACAGTCGACGGGGTCGGCCGGTCTAGGCGCCGCGGCGCGGCGCGCCCCACCCGTCCGGCGCGGTCTGAGCCGTGGACCCGCGTGTCGAGGAGAAAGGTCTTCCCGCTGTGACCTACGACTTCCAGATCCTTCCAGGCCGACCCTCGCGGTGCATCCGATCCACCCCGGGAAGAGCAGTAAGAGAGGCTATGAGCAGGCTATGATCGCTATTGAAGGGTGTGACCGAAAAGGCGAAGGAAGGGACGTGTTTCTGTGCAGTACGATGTTCTGTTCTCTCCAGAACAGGCTGTTGTTTCAGAGTCCAGAGCGAGCGAAGCGATGAGCAACATGCACGAGTTGCCGCAGTTGGTTGGGACAGGCGAGTTCGCCAACCTCTTCACTGTAGAGGCTGGCCTGGATCCTCTGTGTGTGATGTCCAAAGAAGAGATAGTTCTTGGGCCTGTCCGAACCAGCATCATCGTCCACTGTTACTGGATAGACCCAAGACATTTCACATAAATCCTGCAGTGTGAGCTGAGCTCTTTCTGGATCAATGTCTAAATTGACTCGACCCAGTTCCGACGATGCAGGTACCCGAAGGTGCTGGCAAGCCCGACAAGCAGGTGCTGCGTTTCGACGACTCTGGTGGACTCGTCCAAGTGAAGTATCCCTAGGGCTCCAACCATATCCTCAGAAGGTGGTTAGACCCCCCAAACCCACCATAACCATCTTCTCAGGAGGTAGTTGGAGCCCTAGGGTATTACAAACATGCGTTTTCGCGATCACCTTGAATTCGCTCTGGAGAGATCACCATTGGTTTCCAGATCTATATATACCAGCTGCTTCCGTATACGGGGTTACCTGGACAACCAGCCCCAATGCTTATCCCGGTCTCTGGGTCGCACCCCGACAGGAAGTGGTAGGTTTGCTAGGTATACTGTTCTCGTGACGGGTGGATTCGATTTCACAACACTGCAACCACCCGGTCGGCGCATGCGATGTCCTCTCTCGGGTGCCCGAGGGAGTGCGGATCCAGCATCCATGCACCATGTTGCTCAGATGTGGTGCACGGATGTGGATGTCCAATCAGTGGATGCAGGCGAAGGGTCAGCTACAGAATGGCAAGCCAGCCGTGAAGGTGGCCTTCCGTTGGAAGCTCCCAGCGAGAGGGATATTAAACTGGAGGTTGGCAAACTGGTGTGTATACCTGTATCTCTACGCAACAATGAGTTCTGCCGAACTTGGCTGGTTTTTGAATGTTTTAGGGATGAAAGGGCCGCACTCTTTCAATTCAACAGTTAGTTGGAAGTTCAAGAGGTTCTATACAGGTCTCACTCTCCTGCTTTTTTCATTTTCTGGGTGTGAGTGTTAGTACTTGTCCTTCGGGACAGGACAGTGCCGTTGCTGAGGCTACAATCCACCGGCGGAAAATCTTCCTGTAATTGGTGGGGGCACTCAGGTGTCACCATCCAGCGCTAGGCGCAGCCTGGTGGATGTGGGGTAGGGTAGGTGGACAGAATTGGATGAACTGTGCAAGTGCAGCCAACCTCTGTCCTTCACACAAGAATCCCATTTTCTTGAGATTCTCCCCCAGATGGCCCGAAACTCCCCTCCTCTTCCGGTCAATGCGTCTCCGATTGTTCTGCATCATCGCATCGACCTCCCACCAGACCTTGTGCTCCTTAAAAAACCGTGGACTTTCTTCGGGAGAACCTCAGGTGGTGTCAGCCTGGACCTGCTGAACGGCATCGGCCAGTGGATCTCGGTGAAGGCGATGGTGGGCGGCGGAATGTAGGGAGGACGTTAGGAGAGGGATTGGATGTTGAAGCGGGTTGAGGGAGTGAATGAGTTTGGGGGCAAGTTGCATTGAACATCCCTAGGCCTCCAAGTACCTTATGAGAAGGTGTTTGGGGTGGGTTTGGAGGGTCCAAATACCTTCTGAGGAGGTACTTGGAGGTGTAGGGATCATTGAGCATGCAAATGATCCAAGAGGAGGTGCCTCACCAAAAATTGAGTCAAACCACTCAGTGTGGAGAGGAAAGGATCCAAGATGTGACAATTGATGTACATGTTACATGTGGCTTCAGAGGTTCAATGGCACTGGCGCCAGATAAAACGTCTTACACAGATTGGGTCGTCCACCTTTTAGGGGATTGTTGCATGATAGTTTGTGGGATCCAAGTTGGAAGATGAGTATAGGTAGCGAGACTAGCGCGGCCATGCTAGAAATGGCTGGTGCTAAGAAGATGGTGAAATGATGGTTGGCAGGATCCGAGCCAGGCTGCAAGAGCAAAAGCCTGCAGGCGAACTACCTGGTTTTGCTATGTCACTGCTATGTTTCGCTAAACGATTTATTTGTTCTTTTCCCTGTCAGTAAATCCCCTTCTGGTGAATATATGGTTTCCCGGTTCCGTCATTTAATCCAGTAACTGAGTATCAACATGTGCATCGCTTCGCTTCAACACCCTCCACCAGGCCTCTTTGACACGTCGTCGCACCCGAGACATGTCGGGACATCGCCATCGACGCAACGAACCCCGCAACGAACAGGTCAACGGGGCTCCGGCACTCCCGGCCAGGCCAAAGGTATCTTAGCCGGCGGCTTCGTACCGCCTGGGGAAGCGCCGAACCAGGAGCATTCAGTTCGCGGGGCCGCGGGCGGCGGGGGGGGAAACCGTTTTCCGCGACCATTTGGGGACCGGACCACTGCTTTCAAGTCTCAAAGCCCTACCTATAGCGCTCCCTGTCTGGGTGTCCTGTCTGGTGACCTACAAGCAGTGAAGGGTTGTCCAGCCAGGTAAGCCCCTGGAAGCAGCTGGTAGGTTTTGAGAGGTTTTTAGGGATCAAGGCAGGATGTGGCTGGAACGTTTGGATTGTCTGGGTTCATCCAGCACGTTCTCCTGCCGCCATCTCGGTCTGCCCTGCGAAGAGGAGTTGATGATTGAGCTGAAAGCTTATTTGCAACAAATTTAGAGCTTTCCAAGATCGGGGAAGCATCCGAGGCCCATCCTCTTTCATGGAAGCTCGAAACAGGGAGTTAATTGTCACAGAATGTCGTAGTGAATGCAGTTGGGTTGCACCCCTTCCCAGTCTGACAGTAGCACCACGGGTTTTGACAGTAGCACCACAGGTCAAAAAAGCTATTGTCTTTGATGAAGATCGAAACCAATCTGATGCAACTAGAGGGCTTAGACCCTATGTTGGCGCCACAATGTGGTATTAGAATGGGGACCTCTCCAGTTCGACCATTTGGAAGAAGAACGTAGACTAAAACCCACTGGTTTACTGGCTCCCTAGTAAACTACACACTCATGTTGTAGCACTGATCACTTATGCACAATCAAGCCTGATCACTCATGCGAGACAGTCTTGGCTCCACTTGAATGGAGTGAGAAAGAACTGCGACTGCTCCCTGCGGGAGTTAGACAGATGTCAGTTTTTGTATACAGATGTTAGTTTGGGAGGATGGGCAAGCAGCTTCGTGGAAAACATGTACAGAATCCATTTCAATTCCTTCCATTCTATGACATTCCTCAAGCTATCGGCTAGCAGCTGCTCCAAAGCCCAAACAATTTGAGCAGCCTTTGTATATATCACCGCGTTTCACTGGATCCAAAGTGTCTCACGTCGGTTTCACACGCATGAAATCCAGCGGGTGTTGATCAGTTCGGACCGGCCCAGGGTCACCGCGCAACCCAATCCTCCGGGGGACAGCATGGCACGGCCTTTCTTCCTCGTTCCAATTTTGGGTGGTTTGCTTCGGCCCATGTGAGTGGATGTTGTTCTTCTAAGGCACCTTTCTCCATCCAGACCGTTCCAAAAGACACTCCAGACCGTTCCAAAAGACACTCCAGACCGTTCCGGTCTGGTTCTGGGTCACTCGACATCCGCTGGAGAGGTCGAGCCATGTATCACAATGAAGAAAAACCCATGTGCCGCGGGAGCCGCGGCTCGTTTCGATCCTTCGAACGTCACCGTTCCGAGCGTTTCGACTGCTGGGAGAGTAGAGCTCCTGGCCATGCACTGGATTGGGGACGGGGGTTCCAAAGAAATGAAGAATCGAATAGAATCGAGATAATACATGATAAAACGTTCTCAATATATAGGTTGGTGCAGATTGTTTTGTCTCATTTGGATTTAGGGATTGTTTGTTTTTGCCTGGTTGTGTAGACGAAGAAGAGGGAAAGGATGGCAAGGTCAGGACAGATCGCAGCCTTGATTGGACGAGGATAAGACTTACACCTTTGCAGATGAACCCAACGAAAATAGACCTCTCCAGAAATACATTACGGAGACGTGATAGATGGAACGTTTTATTGACTATATGCATAATAATTTGTTTACATTAAGGGTCCATCGTCAGGTTTTGCCTTCATTTGTGCGATATTTAGCTGAGTGATCCTGCTTCCAGCGCACGTCATCGTGCATGTTGGATCGTGTTGGTCAAGGGATCATCCGGCCAGGGGATGGTTCCTGAATCTTCCGTCAGTCATTGTCAGTATGGGGTGGAGCTTTCAACCATCGAGCTCCTCAAACCGATTGCCCTTTCCGTGCCCAGAAACCCACTCCATGGGACCTTGGCGGACTGCCGAGAAACGGCCAGGGGTAGTGGAACGGCAGGAGTCGGCAGATGGGGTGGCTGAAGCCTTCCAGTTATGGAGTTATTCTGGCTTAGAGATGATTACTCCCCCAGAGGATCACAAGGAACCCCACAACATCCCAAAGCACTGGGTTCTTCTCCACTTTTTCGATCTTCACTCGGTCACAGCCTGCACCTTTGATGCCTTCTCTCCGCCGCATGAAACTCTTCATCTCACCGGCGGGGCACAGCTGCGCGGGCCGGAGCGCGAGCGCTCACCAGCGCCGGCGGAGGTGCGCGGCGGGTGAAGAGGGTGGAGGGTTTCCATCGATCAGGAGCAGCCGATAGATCAGGTATATCAGGCTCCGTTCGTTTTTGCACTTGAGCTTCATATACCTCGGATATGTTCAGTAATATGTTGTTCAGTAATTACCTATTATTTTGGTTCGGATCATGTGCCATGTTCTAAGGTAGTTTGTAGGGTCCAGGTCTATAATATATAAATATATATAACTATACACATCATGTTATTATATATATAATTATATACACCTGCGGATTGTTCCGCCGGCCCTTTTGGCCGCAGCGAAAAAGCCAACTTAGTGGTTGTGAGTGCGGTGCAGCGGTGGGACGTTGGCCGAGAAGGGGTGACTGCAAGAGTAGAAGTCAAACTGGATGTGGTCACATGCAGCCAATCCGGAGAAGCAGTGACATTTATGCAGATAAGGGTACAAGGCTGACACAGCAGTAGGTAAAAGGTCTGCTCTGTGCTGTACACATGGCATGCTACTTACTACTCACTACTCCCTGCTCCCTACTTTCTACTTCCAACTTCCAACTTACTACTTATTTACACAGCACGGCAAAGCTAGGGGGCTTCTTTCAATCTTCCATTCTTTCAAGTGCTCACTTCCACAATTGGCTCCTTGATGGAAGCCATTTTCTCACAGTGAAGCCGCGAAGCCCTAGGCTCTCAGAAAGGCATGTCCTCACAAAAGGAAGACAAAGCAACATATGATATGGAAACCAAAAAGTACAAACAAGAGACAGCGCAAACACTAATACTTACATGGGGGGAGGGGGGAGGGGGGGTCAGGTTAGACCGTTCAAAAATCCGCCCGGGGAGCACTGTAGAAAGTCAATTGTAATGAACTTTTCAATCCACTGACTCCACAAACACTTGGAGCGCGTGCCTTTCTTCAGTCAAGCCAAGCCTGATTGTTCTTTGTACAGAACTCGACGGGGGCCTCGTTTTGACATCCAAGAGACGCATTACAGGGCCTTTTTGTTGGCAGCGCACTTGCCCTGCCATAGTAGCTTGTCCTGCTTGTACCATTTTTGTTCTCATTACACATTTTGTCCTCATTCTGTGAAAGCAAATGATTCAAGAAACAATAAGTAAACTGCACACCTGTGCAAATCCAAGGAGAGGTTGAGAGACCTTATAGCCCTGGTCTGTGATAGGTACGGGATGGGCTAAAACAGGGCTGTTCAACCTCTCTTGGATCTTATTCCTGCATCGTGTCCTGTTGTGCCACGCAAATGTTCTGACCTCAAGGACGTTCTGCGCATCAAAGGTGTGGTCAACATCTGCAAAGCACCTGCGAGGCCCATGCTGTTGCTTCACCAGTTTCAATTTTCTCCGGCTGCAGCCCTTGCGTCAGCTGGTGAAGAATGCTCCAGCTGTGTGTGCGCCTGTGAAGATCAGAACTGGTGCAACCATCCCAACACGGCTCGGCCGCAGCATGCTGCAGCATGACTTTTGTGTTTCTTCGTGCCGCCGTGCGTGTTGACCCGTGACTCCTGTGAGGGGCCAGACGTTTTTGGACGGCAGGCAGGTTGAAAGCCTGCAATTGTTCTCGGCCAAGCCATTCGGCTATGCAGATTTGCCCGTTTGGGATACTTTGAACATCTTTGAACCATTTTGAACCTGTGAAAGTTTGCAGGGCATTCGCATGGAAAACGCTGCTCCTGCAGCGATCGCGATCTCGCTTCTTCATTAAACGGTCGCTCTTCGTGGTTTCGCCAGACTGCTAGTGAAACTACTGGCGGGTGTGACCAGTCTACAGACACCTCCTCGGCAACCATCCCGTTTGGAACTTCCTGGAGGCCAAGAGAGCTTAGAAACGACGGCTTGAAGTGAGCGAGCTGTGGGGCTGTGGTTGGTTTGATTTCGGTGCAAACGTGTGTGTATATATAGGGAGACCTCCAACCAATGGGGTTTTGGTCAATGTCAGCTTCTTTTTTTCCAGGTGGTCCTTGGGAGGTCTCCCTAAGTGTCTCCCTATATTTTAATACAAACCCATATTCTGTACTGTTTTACTTGGTTTCAATCCACACCTCTTGCAGCAGAACTTGTGCATGGTGGGAGTTGCTGAGCAAATGAGACAAGTGATCGCGCACGAGAGCATCACGCAGCTTTAAACTGGATTGGAAAGACCAGTTGAACTGCGTTGCAAGTGTTCAGTCTCAGCTTTGCTTCAGAGTGACTGCGAGTCTGTGCTTTTTTCATCCTTGGCCTTGGCATGAGGCATGCGGCACTGGCACTGTTTTCCTTTCCTTCTGGGGGGAAATGCAGCTTTCCGCCGAGCAAAGCTTGAAATTACATGAAATTACAACCCATGTTGTGCGTTGGTCAAGGCTGTGCCTTTCTAACAAAGCTACATAAATAGCAATATGATCATTCACAATATGGCTTTTGGAGCTTCCTATATAACTTATCGTGCCTACATCGCTAGATATCTCAATCCACATGTTCTTACATAGCATGTTCCATTGTTAAGGCACATGACTCGCCTTCGTAGGCTCGCCTTTCTTCCTTTTCTTTTTCTTTGTTTCTAATCTACTCGCGATGGCCTCCAACCTAAAAGCGATTTTGGAACGACATGTGAGACCTCGCTGTTTGCCTCGCCAGGGTGGCTGGGTTTCGCAGAAGTCCGGCGAAGATGCTCGCGAACCAAAACATGCTCATCGTGACCATGCAGGCGTGCTGGAAAAGCACGGCGTTGTGAATTTTCAGGTAGAGCACTGTCCAAGTATATCTACAATGTAATTTGTTTAAACATATTGGTGCGTCATTACCAGGACCAGTCGGTCAAAGATTATCACAGTTTTGAGAAAGGCCTTGGGATAGGCCATCATCATTGACTGTTACTGGTAATGGAACATATCCACAATGTACTATATATAAACTGACTGACATGGGCCATTTTAGTCTATGCAGATTGGTTGGTGGTTGTCAACGCAGGCCTGTCACCGGCACACCGGCTCGGTGTTGGCCCTGCTTGGCAAGGCGTGGTGATGGACAGCAAAGGTGCGTCCAATCGATTGTTTATGACTAGAGTCACTCGAATCTTTCAGCCATCAGCTTCACTCATGTGTGAATAGCGCAGTCGGGTCATGTCGGCTCTTGACAGGAAGCTTGGAAGCTTGTTTGGAACATGAATCTGGTGCAGATGATGGTTCCATTCCCTCCGGTGATCTGTGCGTCTTCGCCGGGCGATCGGTGAGTTGTTGATACTCTGATTGTATTGGTTTGGGCAGATTCTTTTGGCAGATCAGAGCCCAGCCGTATTTTCACCTTGCGGGTGGTCCATGACCTGTAACGGTCGGTAAATAATGATCACTATACAGAGAAAGGCCTTGGGATAGACCATCATCATCCACTGCTACAGTGATTAGGATATACCCCATGTTCACCTTTATACAAAAACAAGCAAACAGTGTGTCTTCTCAGCCTCTACTACCAGATCTACCAGATCCCAATGACATGCCTTTTCCATGGTCCATCAACCAGCCGCTTCTTTGGAGGCTTGTAGCCGTTTGAGCCTTACAGATTTGGCCAATGAGTGTGAAGAGGTCAGGGCCATCATGCAGGAGAAACACCGAAGCAACATCCGCAAGAAATCGCGCGGAAGGGGTGGCGGGCATGGATGGAATAGACAAGAAACAATCTCAAGGCAAAGAGCTTGCACAAGCTGAAAATATGCGGAGGTTGCTCCACTTAACATACGGGTCCAAACATGGAGCAACCTCCATAATTACATTTGTATAGTACACATCGATACCTCCAAACATGGTTGCTCCATCCAAATCCATACGAGCTTGCTCCATACATTGTATGGATTTTCACTCGGGTCCATGGTGTTGACCGGACGGAGCTCTTCCGGCATGAGACCGAGCCCGATGTGTTGAACAGACTGGGCCGAGTTCTTCATGGTCAGACTCGGCAGAACGTGTTTCTTCGGTGGCGTTGGTTCGGGCAAGAAACCATGTCCCGATCGTTTCATATCGTTTCTCCGCTCAGTTTTCGGGTCCCAAACCGCCCAACTGGTCCCAAAGCGGATTGGTTCGACCCCTAGAGATGAAGGTCCATATAGTCGCACGCGGGTGTTCATGGATTTGGAGCTTTTTGTAAATTGTTAAAAACCTCCACCATATGGTTCTCACTTGGTTCACACCCCCCAACAAAAACCGACAACTCGAACCGGGACTCGTACACATGGCGCCCGCAAGGACACCGACACCATGTTCGCCACCTTAAGGGACTCCTCCACGGCCGACCTGTCACAGGTCGTGAGTGGGCGTCGCGTGGCGTCGGTTGACCGGTGGGGGGAAGAACAGGCACGGAAACCGCTTGGTGATCACACAGTGTTGTAGAATTTCTTCATGACTCTGTTTCCGTCAAACTGAAACTCTCAGGTGGGGCATAGGTATCAAAAATAAAAATAAAAAGAGCATCAAAAAAAAATAAAAACAGGATCAACAAAAAAAATAAAAAGCGAATCAAAAAAAAAATATTCCTTGATAGGCCTCTTCTGCTGCTCTCCTGGCCTTTTGGTCTGCGGGTCCTCTGGTAATGTGGTCCCTTGGTCCTTTGGTCCCTTGGTCCTCTGGTCCACTGGTCCTTTGGTCCCCTGGTCCCTTGGTCCTTTAGTCCACTGGTCCCCTAGTCCTCCGGTCTCCTGGTCCTCTGGTCCTGTGGTCCGCTGGTCCCCTGGTATCCTAGTCCTTCTGTCTCCTGGTCCGCTGGTCTTTTGCTCTCCTACGGCGCTCGTCTGTCGATCTCCTGGTCCCCTGCTTGCGCAAATAGAGGCTTGATTGCTTTCTACTAGAGGCAGCTCCCTGGGAAGAAAGTAGGTACCCAACGATAAGGTAGCCGTCCAGTCATTGAGTAGCCCTACTCGAAAAATGGTTCACCAGCTTGGTGAAAAAGACCCTCTGCGACCGCAATGCACCCATTAGAAATAGACTGGTCCACCACATCTTTTTCCTGAGGCGATTCCCATCCAGGCACCTTCCGATGCTGCTACACCCATTCCAAACACTTCTCTGCTCTGAGCGCTCTGACAACGCCATGTAGGGCCTAACTTCGTGTGAACGCCGTGACTACTGCTACTGCTACCACTACTACTACTACTACTCCTCCTCCTCCTGCTGCTGCTGCTGCTACTGCTCTGCTACGCTGGTGCTGCTGCTGCTGCTACTGCTACTACTACTACTACTACTACTACTACTACTACTACTACTACTACT
>CAXAMN010027872.1:191150-209074 GCA_963970005.1 Durusdinium trenchii
ACTACTACTACTACTACTACTACTACTACTACTACTACTACTACTACCCCAACCATCCTCAGTGGGCTAGAATATTTTTTTGATTCCCTTTTTATTTTTTTGTTGATCCCCGTTGAATATTTTTTTTGATCCTATTTTTTTATTTTGATCCCGTACCCCCCAGGTGGGCTGATGACATGGATATTCAATCTGTTGTAAAGCCGGAAGTTTGAACATTTGATACAAAGGCTTTGGCCCCCAGAAGCGAAGTCTACTGAAATCTGTGACAATGCCTTAAAGACTCTGCGAGATCGATCATTCACCCTAGGGCTCCAATCGTCCCATATCCTCAGGTTTGGTGCTATTCGACCCCCCTGGCACCAGTCCCAGTCCCACCGAACCGAAGCGGAGGTCGTTGGGAGCCCGAACGGGTCAATTTGTGAGCCGCCATGAGCAGGTTCTTGCAGATGTCAAGAAATATGCCTCAGAGGTTGTGGAGGCCGCGAGACGGGTGGACACACATCAATCTGTGATCAAGCACATCAATCCACGGACGAGTGTTTGGCACATCACCGCAACGCCACGCGGTGGTTTTGGCGGAACTGGTGGGGAACTGACACCAGGAGACCGACTAGTTCACCTACTGACGTGAGGTCGTTTGCGGCAAATGGTGGACCAAAGCTCCAGGTCTTGACCCATTCACACCGCTGGAACTTGCGACAAATGCCCAACACGGAGGTGAGCCTTCCAACGGTGACGCTGCAACCGTTGGCTGTGGCTGGAGACCCTATAGAAAGATCCTATTTATAGGTTCAACACCTTGGACACGCCCGGGAAACTCAGGCAGCAGATCGATCATGATCTATCTACCCATAATTAGATCTAACGGGTCCCTGAAAGTGGGTGATCCAACATGGAAGGGTCCCATGACTGGCGGTCACCAAGAAGGTGGTGAGGGCAACAAAAATCATTTGCATCGACGGTCCGACTGTCCTACCCAGGAGAAAGTGGATATATAATCGTTATATGGTGTCTAAGCAAGAACAGGTGGAAGGTTACTTACGACATTGCAAGCATCTGACTTGCAGCGGCGGGGGTAACAGCTAACAAAAGTTCGGTGAACTTGACTTTATTTTCCAGGGATCTCCGGCTTGGGAGTCTTTCTTGTTTGTTTGTTTGTTTTTCTGTACTTGGCTTTCCCGACATGCCAATCAGCCTGAGGCGGAATCCAGAGAATTGCGGTCGAGCCTCAAGCAGAGCTCAGAGGCGTTGTGTGGGTCCTTTTCGCGCTGAAAATGGACATCCCGAGGATGAGTCCGTTCACCAAGAGTTGCCGGATCCCAAATCGAGGGAATCCCCTTTAAACGGACATCACGGACTCTTCCATCGAAATAAAGTCACTTTTACTGATTGTATGATTGTATGTTTGTAATTGTGGTGGTCTCAAAGTGGCTTTGGCTTGAACTCTTCTGGTCTCCCGTTAACGTTCAACAAGAATTGCTTGTGCTGTCGCACTTGGTGGCGAACATGGCCATGGCACATCTCTTGTGGAGTGAAAGTTTCAGCCGTCATCTAAACCTCTTCCCGCAGGCCGCGGAACACCAGCTGAACGCCATCAACTTAGCAGTTGGCAGCATGTGAGCTCCAAGCATGTCCAGTTGACTAAGTGGGAAGACAGGTCTTCCACCGATTTCGTCCAACCACCCTAACCGGCCCGGCCCGGCCTTCGAGGCCAAAGGCCCGTGTTTTCAGGGGCGCAACCTCGGGATCGGAAGGCATCAGGTGTGAGGTATGTAAAAATTAGGCAAACATGTTTAAGCCCACCTTGAAAACCGTTGAGTTTTTGCTCGTTCTTTCTTTCTTTCTTTCTTTCTTTCTGTCTGTCTGTCTGTCTTTCTCTCTCTCTCTCTCTTTTTGACTCTTTGTCTCTTTCTATGTTCCGCCCCTTTTTTCGAGTGTCCTTTCAGGCATCTAGTTGTTTCCTATCTTTGGGTTGCATGATTTTCGTTGCAGAAAGCTCTTGCATGAGGAACGCTTCAGAAGCTTCTCAGATCGACTGCTTGAAGAATCAGGTGGGAATGTTTGATTCGAGTGCTTCCACCATTTGGAGCAAGACACTTCCACAAGACCAGGAAAGGAGGGACATTGCGAGACCACACAAGCGAGATTAAGAAAATGAAGCATCAATGAGTGGATTGGCCTTGCTGTTCAAGCGACTCCTCTTTCCGGCTTCCTGACATACAGGGAACAATAAGAATAAACAATAAACAGTCTTTGGGGCTTCCAAACTTGTTAAGACTACTTCAGAGCTTGGAAATAGCTGGTCAAGGTGGTGCTTCAGTAGGTTCAACAGGTGGTGCTTTGCCATGCCCAACCTGAAAGCACTGAACACAAGCTGCCCGCTTTGCACCAAACTCGCCGTGCCTGTTAAAGCCTGTCTCAAGTTAAAGGTCAAAAACTGGTGAAGATGTTGGAGTTTTGGGGGTTGACCATCATGCTTTATATAAAGCAACTGGGTTTGGTGTCATGTGTTCATGTTTGCCTTTGGGAGGTAATTTTTGCTTCCGCACCATCTCGCCCACTGGAAGCGGCCTAGCACCAAGCCAGGAACCAGCCATCCTGAAGGCGGCCGAAAGGCTGAAAATCGGCCGTTCCGGCGTTCCGTGGGATTCACTGGTCTATCGCCCAGACACGAGTAGTCTGGGACTGGCATAGGACTGCCGCCCCAGGCCCACCCCTGGTGCCATGCCGGGGTCAATGTATATATATATATATATGACAGACGTCGGTCGTGTTTGGGGATCTATTTTGGGGTCTGTATAGAAGTCCGGTATTGGATCGGAGGATTGGTCTCTGGAAAGAGTTGTGCCCTGCCTTATATAGTTTTTCTCCCTCACCTTACCTAAACTGCGGAAGCTTCCTTTCATTTTATCCATGTTTTTTCGGAAAAGCTGAGTATGTGTGGTAAAAAGGATCCAAACAGATTCACGTCTTCGGAAACAGATTCTTTTGAGGCGGAAACCCACCCACCCACGCCGCGATTCGCTCCATCTTCACTCCTTTCCGACCACGGCAGGTTGGTGACACTCAGCTGCTGAGGAAGATGACCAACAGGACGGAGCGGCTCGTGGTGGCGGACGGACTCGAGACGGAACGAGACCGGGGCCTCGGAACGGTGAGCTCAGAGTTCTGGACCAATGCGTTCGATGTGGCCGCCGAAGCCGGCGATGAAATCATGGAACTCATATGGGAACCCGGTTTGTTGGCTGGCACACGAGATGGATGGCATGTAGTACGAGATGGACGGTTTGCTCAAAAAGAAGTGTATACACGGAAGAAATGTGCAGGCGAAACCACCAAAATCCCGATTCTGCAGGCCAAATCGATTGTGTTATATGCTTTTATAAGGATGACAATTTAGAGAAAAGTCGAGGGATGCCGGTTGGATCAGAATCTGTTTCAGCTGTGGAGTAAAAACGAGCCTGTTTCAGATGTCAGCATTCGATGGTACTTTCACTTGGCAAGCAACTTTCACTTCAACAAGAACATCTACCAGGACCTTCCAAGGGGTGACCAATGGAAGCCCCACACTACTTATAGGGTTATAGTTGAGGATTGTTAGGCCCGACCTCAGGTCTCCATTTGTCGGAGGCTCCTGATACAGTGATCTTCGCTTATAACATCTTATAACAGCTGCATCTTATTATACCTGTTTTGGCAGTGCATGTTGTTTGATGTTCCTCGGTGAGGATGACGGACTTTGAAGCCCAAGTCTCTTCACAGCTTCAGGCAGGGGTGATAGCTGGCAGCTGGTAGGGAAGGATGTAACGATGTTTGGCGCTGGGTCACGAACGAAGGGAGGTCAAGCTACATGGTGCACCAGGGCTTCGTGTTTTGACCCATCGAGAGCGAGCGACATGACGTGCGTGGTGTGAGAATGGGGTGCCGTTGTGTCACACTGGAACTGTGTGACAAACAGCACTGGAGGACGAACACACCGAATTGGTGTAATGGTTTGCGGATCTTTCAGAAACCCGTCCCTGCAGAGACATTGTCGAGTCGAACCGAACCATAGACTTGAACCCACGGTCGAAAGGGAAGTGGATTTCACCACGGCCCCGAGTTCGGAGGACCATGTTCCTCGTGGTTTCAGGGGCAGTTCGTGAGTGGTTCACGTCCAGTTCGGATTGAAATGCTCAAAAGGTAGGCCTCCCAGGCAACACCCCAGGTCTTTCAGGCCTCTACGACCCAAGGCCTTGGCTCAAGATGTGGAGAAGAAGATCTCGTTCATGGGTTCACAGCCACTTGGCGTCTCAGTTCATGCGCTCAGGGAGGGAGAACAACCCTTGGGCATCGACTGGTAGGACTGAACCAAGAGTGTCGCCCCGACCCCCAAACCGCCCCAAGGTTGGCAAATGTGGACCATCAATGACCATCTCTATATATATATATATATATTGGCAAATCGAGCCGTTTTGGCCCAGTGAATGTTTTGCAATAGAAATTACAGCACTCTCAGGTGCCACTGTGACCCAGCTTCATGAGGAGGAATGGGGCTGCATGGTGGAGAGTGGAAAACATGTTAGTGATCTGAAGAAACTTCTGGCCGATCGGGTTGGATACTCAAGATTCCGCCAGAGACTCTTGAGTGAAGACATGGGCGAGCTTCCGGATGACATGCTGCTCAGACAAATACCAAGTGTGCAGTTGGTAGTCCTGGACTTTGCCGCGCCTGAGGGTACCATTTGGGAGGATTTACGCCTTGCATGTTTGAACAATCGAGTTGTTGAAGTTACAGAGCTGTTGCAGAAACCACTGGATCCCAATCCCAGAGCAGACTCAGACATCGACATCAAGCCTCCACCTTTGCTACTTGCAGCAGCTCGGGGCCACTTGGAAGTAGTGCGGCTGTTCGGCTGTTAATCGAGGCTGGAGCTGACACGAATGCGACAGACAGACATGGGACAACCACTTTGATGGCTGCAGCTCAAGGTGGCCACTGGGAAGTGGTGCGGTTGTTACTCGAGGCTGGAGCTGACACGAATGCAGTAACTGATTATGGGGCAACCGCTTTGATGGCTGCAGCTCAAGGTAACCACTTGGAAGTGGTGCAGTTGTTACTCGAGGCTGGAGCTGACCCGAATGCGAAAGACGACAGATTGACAACCGCTTTGATTGCTGCAGCTGAAGGTGGCTACTTGGAAGTGGTGCAGTTGTTACTCGAGGCTGGAGCTGACACGAATGCGAGAGACGAAAGTGATGCATCCGCTTTGATTGCTGCAACTGAAAATGGCCACTTGGAAGTGGTGCAGTTGTTACTCGAGGCTGCAGCTGACACGAATGCGAGAGACGAAAGTGAGGCATCCGCTTGCTGCAGCTCGAAATGGCCACTTGGAAGTGGCGCGGCTGTTACTCGAGGCTGGAGCTGACCCGAATGGGAAAGACGCGTGTGAGGCATCCGCTTTGATTGCTGCAGCTCATCGTGGCCACTTGGAAGTGGTACAGCTGTTACTCGAGGCTGCAGCTGACACGAATGCGAGAAACGCGTGTGAGGTAACCGCTTTGTGGGATGCAGCTCATTGTGGCCACTTGGAAGTGGCGCGGCTGTTACTCGAGGCTGGAGCTGACCCGAATGCGAAAGACCATTGTGAGGCACCCGCTTTGATTGCTGCAGCTCAAAATGGCCACTTGGAAGTGGTGCGGTTGTTGCTCAAGGCTGCAGCTGACACGAATGCGACAGACAGACAGGGGGCAACCGCTTTGATGACTGCAGCTCGCAATGGCTACTTGGAAGTGTTGTTGGTGGCGCAAAGGGGCTTGTTCTCCTTGTCACAAGAAGAAAGCACCGCCAAATGGCAGGTGTTTCACTTGTGAAGAAGGGCACGGCACGGTCGACCACTCGATCAGCGCGGTTTCGTGTGAAGACTCTCGATCCATGGCGATCCCAAGGTGATCTCCTTGGGGCAACAACAAAGGGTGTAGGTCAGGTCTTGCTCATCCTTTTTGGGGGGGCTGAGCTCAAGAATTTGGGTATTGGACGCTCGGTTGAACTCCTCTTGGGATTGGTTCGCTCATCGAAACTGATCTCACCACCCACATTCACCCACCATGAAGACCTGAGGCGCTATGGTGGGGAAACAGGCGCAGAGCAGCCGAAGTTGCCTGGTGAATTCAGAGATGACTGAAAGTAGATAGAGCTAAGAGAGAGAGAGAGAGAGGTGGAGGTGGAGGTGGAGGTAGAGATGAAGAGAATGGTTCAGAAATGGCAAGCTGCCAGACTGCAACAGTTTCATATTGCAGTTCTTTCATTATTTGTATGATATATAATATATATACATGTAGTTTTTTGGTGTATATAGTGAGATTGAAGTTCCAGCAGCTTTAACTTGCATGGTGGAAACAGAGTTGTGGGGCGTGAAGTGAATATCCCAAGAAGTTGTGTTGCAACGCTCCGTTTCCCTCGAAATCTTGGAAGCAAATCATTGGTGCGACTTCTGCAAGGAAGCTTCCCCCCGCCCTCAGAGGGGGGGGAGCTTCCTTGCAGGAGCGTGAGGCACCAAGTGACCTCGTGACTACGCCAGCTCGGAGACCTCTCCTCCGGTTTCGACCCGTGACCCGACCGCAGCTCCTGGAATGGACAGCTTGTCGCATGAGTTGGATACCGTGAAGTATGACTTGAGTGAGCTGAAGGAGAACGGATTTGAGGTTCATGAGCTGAGTTTCCTTCATTGGAATGAAAGCAGCGCGTTGGAAGAAAGCCAGCTGTATCGGTCCGTGTGGCGAATGCAGGATGTTTGGTTGTAACGCTTTGAAGCTGCTTCGCTCAAGACGGGGCAAAGGCTCAGACATGCTCATACCTTTTTTTGTTTTTCCACCAAAAACAACTTTTCAGGGTGGCACTTTGGAAGCACCATTGAATATACTGTAGTGAAAGCATATGATAGCTCACAATCGAGCAACTTGATGGATGTTGACAACTGCACCGACACGTCAGCGCACTCCTACAACCTTGCCATCACCAGGTGGCCATCACACACATCCACAGCCTTCCACACGGCCGTGCCCTTCCTTCCTTTCCGGCCCTTCACGCACCGACCACCCAACGTTCCGAAGGACCTCCTGCATGCGACCAAGAGCGATTCGTCGCAAGTGAAGCGGATCGTCCTTTCCTGCGAACGAGACATGGAGGCGGATGGGATCACGGAGGTGAAAACAGCAGGCGGAGGAGCTCCGCTGCTGTTTTCTGGGCCCGGAAAAACGGCGGTTCATCTATCCGTTCTTCTATGCTGACAAAGAAGAAACTGCTTTTTTGGGGGGAATTGGTTTTGATCTTCACGTGTTGGCCATTCATGAAGGAGTTGATGCAAGAGACACCTCCAATTGTAGGATGCTGCAGTTGTCCTCGAAGTCTATATCCACTTCGAGGTGGAACGAATCAAGTGTTTGTTGTTTTTATTATGCCTTTAAGTTGGTTTGGCCTCAGATTTGGGCGCCACAGTCACATGATAGCACCGGAAAGCTGCGGTCGGAAGATTAAATTTCAACATGTGATTGCATGGCAGAGTACGGCAATTTACAGCCAACCCCAAATAGATAGAGATAGACATGATGATTGGTAGAAACACGTATAGAAATATATAGGAACCATCTAGAAAAAAGGTTTTTATTCTTTTTCAGGGGAATGCACCTTTTTTACGGTACAATATGGGGTCACTATATCCCATACACTCCATGGGACTGGCATAGGATTGCCGCCCCAGACCCCCGACTTCCACCACCCGCCGTTTCTCGGCAGTGCCGGACTGGCTGGCAGGACTTCACGGCGGCCATGGACGCGGTGAACGTCGACCTGGACGAGATGCGGGCACGGGTGGATTCCACCCATTCGATCATCACCTCCCGCCAGAGAGTGGAGGCTGGGGTGGGGCTGGGGAAGCGGGAGTTCGTCTTGGGAGTTCGTGTTCTCTTCTTTTTGGCAGTTTGGGTGAAGAGAAGGTCTCACCTGGAGGGGGAATTTATGGGAGTTTGATGGGAAGGGTTGCTCGATCGTCTCGCTTGTTGGTAGCAAGAAGCTTTGGAGACAATACATATTCAATGAATTGGGCAGGTACATTTTGCTTAATTGGTCCTTGGATGTCCTTGGTGTAGTTTGTGTTGATGCAGTTGTGTTGTTGATACTCCATAGCTTTTCAGTTGGAGAGACGCTATCTCAGTGATTTTTTGCAGATGAGGTAGTTGGTAGCTTGACTCTGGCTCATTCCCCAAGAGCGTCAAGGCGGACCCTTGGAGCGTGGAGTGTAGGCTTCATAGGGGTCGTACGGTACTTGTGTTTGTACCCTCAAAGCATCTCAATGTTCCATTTCTATACATTTCTGAGCAATCTCAGGTGGCGGATGTTCTCTCTACCTTGACGCTACACTGCAGTAGCTGCGATCCGCTTAACTAAATGATTCCCCCTTGTGTTTGGCATGATTGTGTTGTTCTTCCTTCAACCATTTCTTCCTTGCGACGGCTGGCAGCACCTTAGGCCACGGTCACTGCCGAGATCTCCACCATGCGTTTGGACATGGGAGATATGCAGGCCGCCGACGGAAGCAGTGAGGGAGCGTCGGGGGTCATGGCAACGCTGGGTGGTTCCGGAGCAGTTTCCCGAAGATGAACCAGACGCCCCTTGGGCGGAAATCCGAAGAGACCTGGTCTCCGCTCGTTTCCGGGCTCCTTTGGGTGTCCTCCACCTTTGGGTGTCGGAGCAGCGGTGCGGGCTGTGAGTTCATGGCACTTCTGACGCCAAACCATTGGGAGGTTGACATCCCTTCTGCATCTGTAAGGATCTGGTGGATCTGTTACATTTTCTGGTGGATCTGTTACATGTTCTGGGGTCAAGCAAGGCACCCAGGTTTTGACCGCAGGAAGATTTGATAAGATTTGGGGAACAATCACGGTGTTTGCCTGGACCTGGTGCATTTTGTAGCGCACATGCCAGGTCCTCCACTGCTATACTGTGATGTTGGAATATTTTTTTGACAGGGCTTCAGGTGGTTGCAAGATGTTTGGCAAAAGTCAATGCTGTGCAAGTTTGTTCATCCACCAAAGGTCTCACAGAACCCCAGGAAGCGTTGAAGGCGCATGATGCCTGGATGGAGGCGGGATCAGAGCTGCTGAGCCGGTGTGTGCGATCGGTGGAGCCGTAAGTCTGAAGGCAGTGGATCCATGGGGCGATGCTGGTGTTGCGGATGTGTTTTATGTTCTCTTTTTTTGGTCACTTAGATGGATGGAACGCACAATCTGTTGGATTAAAGACATTTAAAGAATGAGGCGGATCCAGCCACAGCATTCCACGTTCCTCAAGTGTTTTTTTTCTAGAGATTCCCATGCAATCCACCAACAACCTTGTCCTCTAAAGTCCAAAAGACTCATTTTGCGGCCTATGGTGGCGGAATATACTCCCGGGGCAAAATGAGTCATGGGATCTAAGGGGATCAAACGTTCAAAGACGGGGCCGTTCCTTTTTGGGGAAACTTGCTGATCAATGCCCAGTCAGCAAAAGGGATCGGAAGTTCAGAAAGGTTCTTTTCGTGTGTTGTTGCCACTTAGTGTTGTTTTTGGATGAACCACCTCTGGGTCAGAGACCGGCAGCCAGCTGGCTGGATAGACTGGTTTACGACCATGCCAGACCGCCATGGGCGAAGGGCGCATTGAAGTGGATCTCCATAGCTCTCCATACTGTACAGAGCCCACAGCCCCTTACGTGGTGGTTGAGTGGTTGAGTTCAGTTTGCCAGAAGGCCAGTTGAGTGGTTGAGTTCTGTGGTTGTGTGGTTGGTTGAGTGGTTGAGTGGTTGGAGTGAATCCGAGGTGGAGGCAGAGGTGAACGTTGATTTCGCACAGTTTTCGATAGGACCGAAACGCGAAGGACCTCGGTGTGTTGTTTGGAGACTCCGGGTTGGGTCGACTGGTCTATTTCCTGAACCCAGGATGTCTTCCATAAACTTCACCCATATGTGGCTCGGGGTGATCTATCCCCCTTTCCAGTTCGACGAATCGCACATGGCGGAAAGAGAGAAGGCGCCAAAAGGAAGATCGAACATGGAGTTTTCCGTGCTCATCGACCCGACTTCAAGTACGAAACATGGGAACACGACCCGAACCAAAACAAACGGTACATACTGGCGCCCCCATGTTCCCAACTACGTACAACTCCTTCCTCACCATGTCTGAGGTGTCCTACATGGTTTTGGTTTTGCTCAGATCCCCCGAGCTTTGGGTCATTTCGGACAGGTACGTCGGACACGTCGGACGTCGACGGAGCACCGGTGACGTCGCCAGGATGTGTCACAGAGCCTCCAAGAGTGTCATGAACGTTGCCAGCAACTCTCAGAGGTGAGACGGGTGAGAGAATGGGCGGCGTTTTCTGAGAAATGAATGGCGATTCAATACATTGGCCGTGCCTTTTTTGTTAAATTTACATCTGATAACATCTGGATATTCCCAGTGAAAATTTCATTGGGCTTTTGATACTTCCCAATAAACACATGGGCCTTTGTTGCGATGTTTTTATGGATCTTCCCAGTGAAAACATTGGGCCTTTTACAACACTTCCTGGATCTTCCCAAGGGCCTAGTTGGTTTGGTCTACTTGGTTCTAGGCCTGTAAGTTCGGCGGATGGGACTCTAAGTCGTTCGGTCACGAAGGGAAGTTCGGCCCTGGTTTGATGGTGTTTGTTCTAGCGAAAAACGATTAACCATGAGCTATATATACATGGGCTGGTAACTGAGATGCAAACTTAGAAGGGGGAATCGCCTTCGGCTTCGGTTCTTTTTCGTGGACCGGAGGGACAGGCATGTTTTTTTCTCGCCATTTTGGTCAGTGATGCACTGCAATGGGAGCAGTCAGAAGAAGTGTTTGTTAGTCGTGTTTGTTTTCTTAATTGAGCATCTAAACATACTTCATTGTAACATAGTGTAAACTGGTCCAATTGAGAATGTTCAGCACTATTCTGCAAGCTTCTTTGTGGAACAGAAACTCAATTCCACATGTGACGCCAGGACATCAATCATCAAGCACAAGAGACCCAGGCGCGAGCGCGTGAGCGGCAGGCAGTCTTTTTACTGGAAGAGGGTGGACCCGGAACCTGTTTTTACAAATTGAGAGACATGCAGATGACACGTTAAAGCATGTTAAATGTTGTGTGATGTCAATGATGTTTTATCAAACCTTCCACCTTCCCGCTTATTTGATGCAGCCTGGTTTTGCCAATCATGGCCCACTCTTGGGAGGTCAAGTTGGATGCCAAGACGGACATCACCGCTTGGAACGACATGATGCTTGGCTGAACACATGTTCGGGCGAGGCGAGCTACTGGATGGCCAGAAGATGCCAAGAGTGCATGGTTTGTTTTCCGAAGACGAGCTATGTATTTGGCCCAGTCTTTCAAACACACTTAAGTTCAGAAATGTCACATGAATGCACAAATTAAACAATAGGTGTTGAAGGGCGATCATTTAACACCGACAAGTGGCATGCTGACATGTGGCTACATCCGGATAAAGAGAAGTTCATGTCCCCTGGGTCTCCCAGTACCTTCTGAGGAGGTACTGGTCGTAGAACTGGAGCCCTAAAATAATTTAGACCACCGGACCACTATCCACCGCAGTATACCGGTCCGCACAGTACACCGGTCGGCGCAGTAGACTCCGGTTTATGGTGGCAGCACGAAGCACAGGTTGCTAGGACTCCATCCACCAGCCAAAGGGAACGAAAAGCGGCTAATCCTGGAACCCATTGTGGTTTCCCTAGCGAGTACGTGCAGAACGTCCAGAGCCTTTTTGGGATCATTGGGGACAATCTCCGACTCATGTTTTCAGGAACAGGTGCAGGAGAGGACTCGTTGTTGGCGGAACTCTCTTGTCACCTCCAACGCGGACGCCCTGGGCGGAACGCCCTGGGGCGGTCGGCGGGGAGGCAACTGACCTCGTCGTCCGGACGCAAGGAACGATGACATCGATGCGTCCATCAAGACGGCAGGACACCCCAGGACGACCGGTCGACGATCAAGCGGACGTGAGGACGAGAGACCTGGCTTTTCCTTTGACCAGTAGCAGTCAGTACACTAATGCAAAAGAATGCAAAAGATAATTGCATATTGTTACTAACAATCATCACTATTGCTCCTAATAAGATATGAGGTGGTTGAAAAAGGGTCAATGTAGGCATATATGCAAGTCCCATGGAGTGTCGTGGCAGGTTGTTGGTCGCCTGATCTCAGATAGTTCTTTTCTTGGATATTAATCTATCTATTTCCCATAGCCGCACAGCCCTATTTTTAATCTAGGCATTTAAATCACCCACACAAATGAGGTCTGGTTGTTTGTTGCGATGTGTCTTCTCAGATGTCTCAAGCAAAGGAAAAACACGAGGTTTCATGCCGAGTCATTAATTCATATAAAGAAAGAACATCTGCAAAGAGAACGCGCTTCTTGCCATGCAAAGAACATCTGGAAACTCTTTTCACCAAACCATTGTCAGGGTTGAATCCGTGCCCTTCGCTCCCGACTCCAAAAGCACCCAGATCACTGATCCTGCCATTGGGTTGCAAGCTAAGTACAACGCACAAGCCATCTGTTTCAGTGTGGACCGAGGGGCCCTGAAAGGTCGAGACTGGCCCTGATGTTAACGTTATGCTCTTGTAAGTCCATAGACCTCTAAACTGCCCGCAGCTGACATAGTGGACTGCTAGACTAGGCTTTGGCCGGTGTTTCTATCTATTTCAAAACAGGATGATGGTTTCTGTTGAACAGCTGAAAACTGACTGTTCAGCGTACACTTTAACAAGACTTTAATTCTTGCTCTCATGGACTCTCATGTTCAGTTCCCTCAGTTCTTTTCTCTTCTCTTGATCCTCCCTTTGAAAGGTGTTCTCTTCCAAACAGGGTAACTCAACTTCCCGGCTCGAACTACTTGTTCAGCGCGCCTGGCCGCGAAGCCGACGCCGAAACCACCGTCACCACCTCCCGATGCTGGAGACCGGGCTACGTAGCGTTGCGGGGCGCGGGGCTACGTGGCGTTGCAGGTCCAGCAGGTCATTTCCCCGTGGACGGACGCGCCTGACGCGTGACGCGTGACGCGCACGACGCGTGACGCGCACGATGCGTGACGCGCCGCACACGTGAGACTCCACCGAGGTGCGGGACATGGCCAGTGCCTTGCGCTTGGAGGTGGACAGTCGACGCCACAAGGTGGACCAGGCGCTGTCCATCGACCGAACGCGCGGGGCGCCTCCGGTCGTGATGAGCGTGGCGCTCCGGAGAGGGGGACGGGAAACGAGAGGGGGAGGGGAGTGACATGCTGGATGTTTGATTTGGGGGTGATGTTGTCCAAACTAGCTCAGCAAGAGGATGTGGATGTGCTATGGCGCTACATGGTGCTGGGGCTTCAGGTTTTGATACTGTGATGTTTCTTTTCAAGCGACTTTGTGATGGTCAACAGACTGTTTGTTGCAGTTGGCCCGGACTTGTGAAAGCATGGTCGAATCATGTGGAAATCGAAGGGGAGTGGTCGTTGCTCTTAGATCTTGTGGGATGGCTCCTGCGGCGTTATATGATGTGTTCTTTTCTGGCGATCAGCAACTGGGGATGTTTGGATTATTTGGGGATGCTTAATAATACATGTTAATACCTGAAGTTGAGTGGAATGTCATCCATGGATGACAGTCCAGGATAAGTGGACAGATATTTTAACAAGCATGTTGAATCATATATGATGTCCTCCCGCTTCAAGATCCTCTTGCAAAGCGCAGGCCCTGGCTGCCTTTCGTGAAGATGTCAAGAGGTTGGACGAGAAGGCTGGACGGTTTTCATGTTGGAGCGACGGAGTTTTCCTGAACACAAGGCTAGAAAGTCCGATGATTTCCTGACACCTTTGGCGAACAAACTGGGTGAATTTATTCTTAATTCGCTTTATTTTTGGGCTGGTTTAGGAAGGCAGAGTGGACATGATGCATCTTCTCTGTGGACATTGTCAGCCCATGAAAAAAGGCCGCCACGGGGAGAGCTGTGCATCCAGCCTGCGCATTTGGCAGGCTGAATCGAACCTGGTGAGCTTGACACGTGCAGCTGAGGAGTCCATGGCCGCCTGGAAGCTCAGTAGATCTTCGCATGACGTGATGCAGCTTGGGTCCTTATATTATATTATATATATATTATGTATAATACCGGGGGATTTGGAAGAAATCCTGTCGCCACATGTTGAAGATCATTTGCAATTTCATTTGCATTATGTGCTGAGCGGAATGTCTAACAGTGGCGAACCAATGGGTACCACTGGGATGGGTTCATCAGCAGTTTGCATGATCTAACATCTAACCTGTCAAACGCCTTTCTTGGTTGGCCATGGTGAGAGAATGAGCTGCTGGTAGAGAATATGATATGAAACAGAAACTATGCTCATCCCCAGAGATTGTCTCGAGATGGCACTTGGAAGAACCACTAAGGTACCGAACTATTTGTGAACCGGTTTTCTCAGCTCCTCAGCTCTCCCAGCTATTTCATGCCTGCCAGCAGCTTGCAGGCAGTGAACCAGTGTTTGGAGGACGGGTCGCGGGTGATCGACTCTAGTCACGTCGTGAGACAGTCAGACATGACCGAAGCCCTTTTGGGCGCCATCGAAGCCGAAGAACGACCTACCTTTGGCAAGATTTGATCATGTTTGATCCTACCCGTGGGCTCCCTGGCCGTATGGTCAGAAAATACGTTGCAACACTTGTTTGAGAATGGGTTTTCCCACACAGTTCGCTGAAACGGGTGGGACAGTTCGCTGAACCGGGAGTCTTTGTCCAAAGATTTTTGACTCCGGCATCGGGAATCTTCTTCTTTTACCAAGACACTCCATCGACTTCATAGGAGTATATATTTGCTGATTTGTTCGGGGTTCCTTCTGGGGTCGCATGTATGGCAGTCTCACCCGGTTCTGTCTAGGGTAATAGATGTTCTCTGGGTTCCATGACCTCTATTTGTCGGTCCACAAGAACATTATGAGAGATGTCGGCCTGCAACCCAACCATCATCATCCACTGACTCCAGGGAATGGGATACACCCCAAATACCTGGAGTCCACCTGGACGTACCTTAGAACATGGGGCCCCAGTCGTTTTTTTTTTTCTCGGGTCGTGATGTCCTGAACTCTGTGGAGTACGAAAGAAAAATCGTAAAAACAGGCTAAAACAATGGTTGCTCCGCAGGAGCGGCAACAGCATAGTCAAGAGCTGGAAGCGACTTTGAGCTGCCGTCCTCAGTGGTGATGCGAGGTGTTTATATTGGGTGTTGGGTCGAGCAGGGAGCACCTTAAGAACATCATCGATTGCCATTGCCATTGCAGAAGTCAGGCAAGAGGGTCTCTGACCGTTTTTGGAGTGGAAGTGGTGAGTTGAAACAAACACATCGCATTACTGTAGAAGGTTATCAATCACACCACACCCTGTGATTCTATGGGCAACAATTATTATATGTTATAAGTTATAGGTGATATACCAGGACACCCCAAGGGGCTTCTATTGATAGCCCCTTAGATGTTAAGGGGTGTCCATGAACCACCCCTTGCGGGTCCTGATATATCACAATCAAAATGTAGATAATGGCATGCAATGGCTCAACAGAATGGTGCTCCTCAAAACCCTGTGGTGAAGTTGCACACACGATGAGGATGTTCGAGTCCCATTGTTTGAGCCACATCCACTGTCACATCCACCCTGAAGCTGTTTGGCAAACTTTGTATAGATCAGCCCCATCCGTGCCCCGATGAACCTATGCAATTCGGAGAGAGAAGCAGTAGAGCAGTGTTTCTTGACAACTGGTCTTTCAACCATCCCCGGGACCGGGTCCCCCTCTGGTAGGTTCAGTTTGACATCACCGATCGTTCCCTTCATGAAACATGGACCATCCTGGACCACTGTGAAAGAAACCACCACTCAGAATTGCCTCATCCTTCGGCACTCATCCTTCGATGCGGAACCTTTGCATTCGCTGCGTCGTTCACGCGTCTCTCTCCTGCGCGATCGCCGTTCGCCCAGATCGCCATGCCGATGTGCACGCGCAGATGAACACGAAGGCGAGAAGCAAAAGCAGCCAGAAACCATGAACCCAGTCCCAGTCACAAAGACATGGTTATGGCGCTAGCTTGAGATCCTTTACATAATAAGTGGTTGGGACGGTGGAAGTTCCGCATCCATTTCTGGCTGTTGAGGTTTGCAGCTGACCGTTGATCCAGCGATCCTTTGGGTTAACCGAACTTTGGAGTCCCATCCAGTGACCTGAAAGCAGGCCAGTTTGTGACCTCAAACCAACCAGGGGATGAAAAAGAACACGGTGACTTGTGCCTCTCGGCACACATAGCGCCCTTACCCGTGCAAAAAAAAACCAGAACAATCGGATCATATCGGTTCATTTCTTTCCACGCATGCCGTGCCCAATGAGTATGTCGCCTTTCAAGAGATAGCAGAGACCGCTGGGAGAGGATCTCGTTGTTTGGAACCTAGATCACGTTGATTATACCAATGAAAACCCCTTTATTGCATCTAGGGCAAATGGATTCTGACTCACAGCTGTGTTGAGGTATTGGAGTTAGACATCATTTGAATCCAAGCCTGACTGGTGCTCCAGTCGCTGGAGCGACTTGTGCCAGGTCGATAGTCACAAAGAGGAGTTGGAGAATCGAATCAGTGCCTCGAATGAGTCCACGGCACAACACGTTGCCTGTTTAATGTATAAAAGTATCAGAATGGGTGGTGAACTTGGAGGATATGTGTTAAATGTTTTAAGAACATCCACGATGGGGCGGAAAAACCATGGAAAAAAAACACATTTCCGGACCCCTTTGGAACCCTAGGCCGGGCTCTCGATGTTTACGACGCTGTACTACTATATATATATATACGAAATAACTGCAGTACTATGAACATCTATACAAGTGTGATCATATGACTGACTATGAAGATAGTTATAGAGGAAGATCTATGCAATCTATGCAAGTGTTATTAGAATCTAGGTGGAGTCTATGAAGATCTATCAGGTGTTATGAAGATCTATACATCCTGTGAAGATCGATACTCTCCCTGAAACTATCATGAAAGTGGAAAAGCCCCCTAGGCCCTCGGAAAGGGTGACCACAAGTGGCCATGCCATCCACTTCCACCATGCGACGCGTTCCAGGGAGTGTCTTCGTCTGTTGGATTCCGAAACGCACCCAGGTCATCTTCAGGCCTCGCTCTCAAAGCAGGTCGACGGCCAAGACTGACTGACTGGTACACACCCAAAACACGACCAGAGAACCGTGAGGAAAGGAAAAGAACATGTGTGAGCCGCTTGAAATGGATCTCGATTAAGTACTTGTTGCAGTGAGAAAAGGGTATGATATGCCAGACCTGAGTCTCTTTGAATATGTTGCAACAAATTCTTTCTTTGGAAGCCTATTTCGAAGCAGATGTTCCAATATGATCCAATATGTAGACGCTGCCTTGGCCATCCGAAAAACTTTGCATATTCAGATATATTCAGCATGTTCAAGATATAAAACTGATTTGTGAGACTGATAGTAGCATTAACATTTTCCAATTTCTCCATCCTGGCAGGATGAAGACCTGCATAAGGAAGCAAATGATCGGATCGAAAGCCTTGAGCGGCATCATTCCAATGTCTCCAAGGAGAATACCAGTGGATCATGATCAATCTGTTCGCCGCAGTGCATAAGCTAGGCGACCAAAACATGACAGGTATTGTGTTAGTGTTCTGTGTCCTGACAGCAGTGGCTAATTACCTTGAGAGCGAGCCCAACGGCGGCCGTGGCCAGAAACACCGCCCATGGCTGTAGGTGTAGTGAGCGTGAGCTTTACGCATATCCCTATATATATATGCGAACGAACTGCTCGGACATGGCTTTTTCCAAGAAACCCTAGGG
>CAXAMN010027872.1:209084-293082 GCA_963970005.1 Durusdinium trenchii
CACTACATGAAATTGCATATATATATATATATCTATAGCATATCCCTATATCTCTATATTTATCAAATCAATATCTCAAATCAATCCGTGTTTTGGAGCACGAGTATGTCCTCTAGGCTTTGCTGGGAGAATCTTCTTGTGGTAAACTGCAGTACATATATCAGTACACGGACATCTTCTGATGCCAGGACGGACGCAGACTCCTCTTCTCCAAACCGCGCTTTCCCTCTCTCTCCCCGAGGTCCCGGGTGTGTGTTCTTCTTGTGAAAGCCATGGTCGGTCTGATCACAGGAGACGGCGAAGAGATTGAATGCCTTGGACTTGCGGATCGCAGGGCTACAAGGACCGCGCATGGACCGCGCATCATCCGCATCGGCGCATCCGGTGATTCCATGGAGCGCGTGGAGATGGGAGGTGGTACGGAAGGTGCGGGTGAACAGCAGCATTTTCCGGGTGTCTCCGCATGAAGTTGTGAAGAACAGGTGCTCAAACAGATGTCACGGCAAAATGATAGGGGGTAATGTAGACTCTTGATTAATACACCCCCCCATTTGAATTGAACATCCTCTTCAAAGGGGGTGTTTATGAATCAACAGTCTACATTACTGGCAATTTGCAATCAATACGAAAAGGAAGATCTGCGACCCAGGTGGTTCTCCTGATGTTTTCCCGATGGAAACCGCTTGGAGCGAGGTGGAGCTTCCAGGTCTTTGGACTAAGAAATGATTGGAGCGACCTTGCACCAACTGCCCTCAAGAAGGTCCACTGGGAAGAAGCTGGCACCAGGAGTCACAAGACGGGGTTGTTTTTGGTCCCAGCCTGTGAGTGGATGTGACAGGGGCACCCCTAGCCTCCATGGATAGCACCCCTTTGTGACTGGTGGCATAAGCATTTCTTGTTGATGAACTAATGCGCTTGGAGCGAGAAACATAGACACCAAAGGATCTGATAGAGGCCTTGTATGATCGTGGATGAACGATTGTCGGTCACTGTGCCTTGTCCTGTCTCGTGTCCATGCGTTGTTGTTTGAAATTGTGTGCAAGAACTGACGTCTAGATTTGGAGCTCTGGAAGCAAGTGAATCTGCTAGTTGCTTTGCTTACTACTGACAAGAGCCCTTGCGATCACATGTTGATGCCTCTTTCGCAAAAGTTTGTTAAGGAGCCAGCGGCGAGTCAAAGCGTGACATTGGCAAGCTGAGGGATGAGGCGGCAAGCGGCGTGTTCTTTGCCTCGCAATTCCTGGCGACGGTTGCGGTGGAGGCTTTTAGTCTGGTTTGATGTTCTTAATGCAGGCTACTGGCTAGACCAGCCAGGCTGAAGAAGTGCCAAAAAAAAAATACCGGGAGTCACAAGACGGGGTAGTGTTTAGCCCCATCCAGTGAGTGGATGTGACAGGGGCACCCCTATCCTTCAATTTCAGCACCCAACTCCTTGGAAGCGCTGGTCATCTTCTGCACGAGTTCCAGGCCACGCACTGCTCGCAGCTCCTCGTTCACTTCGCGTTCCTCTCCGCCTCGCGTGGCGCCAGGTGAACTCCCTCACCGTGAAGAGTGCGGCCCATGATGTGGACATTGGAAAGCCACCCAGCCGCAGCGCAGCGCAGCGGAGAGCAGCGGAGTCTTTAGCGACACGCGACACACGACAGAGGGAAGGATCGGTTGGACCTAACATAGATGATATGCGTGATGATCTGTGACCGTAGTAGTGACCGTAGTAGTAGATGTTACCTTACTTGTGAGATGTTTTGTAAGTGGATTATTTGTGATAAGTGTGTCAGATTGGTACATGTCTCGTTTTACAGATTTTACCGTCCTACGTTTTTTTCACCTTTCAATTCAACAGCGCCAGGGCCAACGGCCACTTGTCTCACTCTGACAATGGTGGCTTTGGCTCACGGGATTCTTTTGACATAACATGTAAAGACAAATCCAATGGGCGTGGTGTCTCTACATCAGTTGCAACGATTTGAACAGCCGAAAACCCAGGAACAGCGACGACCTGCGGAAGAATGAACGGCAACGGTTGGAGGAGAGCTCGACAGATCGGGCGAGCGATGTCGGCTGAAGGTGGCGGTGGCTGTGAGTCGCACCTCACCCACCCAAGCATATATGATGTTGCTAGTGATTTTGATTACACCCTGCTGAACACCAATATGATGGATCCAGAAAACCACTGCTTGCTAGAGGAAAGCAATCTTCCAGGAGGCCAGGACGTTAGGGTCCAAATGAGTTGACTCGAGAATGTAGGAACCTTTGTAAAGGGATTTGTTCACAGGTCAACCAGGGTGTGGGACCCCAAAACCCACGGCCATGTGGATGTAGCACCGGAGCTTCTGCGCATGCGAGGTTTTGAAGGATTTCGTCCGATGGTGAAAGCTCAAGTGAGACTTGCGCTACTGAACCCACTCTGGAGCCCAGTGATGAGGGTGAACAAGAAAAGGGGGGGATTAGGGATTGCAAACACATGCAAAACACAAATTACTGCAAGTACCACAAACAACAGGGAGAGCTTCTGCGCTCCAGAAGGCGCACAACAGGGACTTTGCAACACACGATGACTGTGGGATGGCAGGACAACCAGCGACACAAGCAGGATGTCGTGAAGAGCTAAGTGAAAGCGCACAACAGGCAGCTGGAGATGATCATTCTTCAAACCATGCTTTGATTCCGGAAGTTTATCCTGGATTTGGCTCAGGATGATCTGTTTAAATCTTCGGCAGCTGGCTTGAGTAAATCTCCTTCTACCTGCGGGAAGATGGAAAAATGGCCCTTCTTTTTCCCGGTTCGTTCAGCTTAAATCCATCTTCTTCAGACTCATGTTTGAAAGTGGTCCATTTCTCCATTTCGGAAAAAGACATCAAACGAGTGCGGTCTTGAGGTCTTGGTCATCCAACGACACAAACCGACGGTACCGACACACGCGGGTCATTCGCTCATTCGATGGTTCGTCGTCTGAGGATGGAATTTACGAAGAGCTGGACCAAAAGGTCTATGAGAAGAACTTCCAGAGTTTGGAGGAACCTGAATTCTTTCGTCCCAACCAGAAACGAAACACGTGTTTTTCCTTTTTAAGCGAAGTATGTTGAGTCATGCCAAATAACGATATAGCCTTCTTAGCCCTTCGTGTCTTAGAAGATCCTTTACATAACAAGTGGTTGGGATGGTGGAAACATCATGAAACCCATCTTTTCTTTCTGCCTGGGATCCCAGGTTCTGCCGCAGGCTTATCAAAGAAATGCCTGGTCTTCATTTGTTTTTGATCAGCACAAGGTTGGATTGAGGGAGTGTACAGCTTCAATTCTCATTGGCCACATGTCGCCCATGCGTCCATCGAGCGAGGACAACGTCACAAAGTTGACGCGTGGAGCTGTAAAGCTTTGCCAGGCTGTGGCGTTTTTGGATGCGAAGCTGTGGTGTTGGAACCATGGTTTTTCACCGTGCCTAACCCTACAATCATTCACAAGATTTTGCTTCAAAAGAAGGTGTCGGGTGAAACTTGTGCTAGTACTTCTGATCATTTGCATGATTTTTTCCAGATACTCTCATACTTGCAGTAGACATAGACGTGTCAAGTACGCGTTGACAACCCCATTGTTCTGCCCAGTTTGACCACACCTCTCCCATCCTCTCCCTATCCAACAGGATCGACACTTCAAAAGCACCCAACCAAAACACTTCATGACCTCCAAAGACCAAAGAAGACCATTGGATTTCATCAGGTTTATGCGCTTCATGAGGTCTTTGGATTTCTTCTGCGCTTCTATTCTTACCTCCAAAGACCTCGGTCCCACCGATCCACACATCCTTCCGTGCATCCTGGGAATCGCCAGCTCCGCCATTCCACCGCCCGCCACCCGCTCCCGCCAGGTGGTCGGCGTCTTTCCGGGCGCGCGCATGAACGATGGCACCGAGGAAGAGTTGGACGTCGATGTGGAGCTCCTGAACTGGGAGGAGAGCGGTGTTCACGACCGAGACGGTGTGGAAGACCGAGAGGGTGTGGAAGACCTGCGGCGGGTGGAAGACCTCCGCGCGGTTCGGACGACTGGTGGAGGGACGGGACGTTGCATGGTGTGTTTTGGTGTCTTTTTTGGGTGGGACCGGCGTGGTTGGAAGATGTGGTGTGGTTTTTGGTGGGAGGAAAGGGCCAAGTCAGATGATTTCGTCGCCAGAAACTGAACGAGACTATGGTTTGGACTAGTTTGCCTTCTTGTTGGAGTGAAAGCTGGCAAATGAGTACAACGATATATGTTATTGTGTGTGCATGTATAAGGTATCATGCCTATGTTATGCCATGTATGGGTGGGAGGTGTCGTACAAAAGAAGCAAAAGAATGGTCGCTGGGCGGGTCTTTCCGATCTCAACCCGTGATTCCCAGTTCAATGGTGGAGGTGCATGGTGCATCCTGGCACTATCCCTAGGCCTCCAAGTACCTTCTGAGAAGGTGTTTGGGGTGGGTGCCAGGAGGGTCCAAATACCTTCTGAGGAGGTACTTGGAGGTGTAGGGTATGTATAATGGTTATCTATGTTATTCTGCAGGAACATGCACCACGATTGTCTTGTGGAAGATTTGCAACACCATGTTATTCATGATGTTCTTCTTCCGCAGAGCATGGTCCTGGGTCAATCCTGTGAAACAAAGACAGAAATTTGGATCAACTACCATCGATTTGCACGATCTTTGACACTAAATAATATAAGATAATATAAGAGTATAAGCCCTGTGACCTGTGTTTGATTCCATGATCTTCCATGGGATAGAATCCGGGGCTAGATCCCACCAGTGCTGCGGTTTGGGCAGGGCGGTTTTCCGGCGGCCTTATCACCAGGACTGTGCCCAGAACTTGGTAGCTCGTGTGGACAAAACCTGGCGACAGCTTTCCTCGCAGCCACTCGGCTGGACCTGGAAACGTCGTGGTTTGGTTGGGCGGGTTTCGGGGCGGGTGATGTGGGGCGAAGCGATTCGCGTGAGCTGGGAGGAGATTTCCAAATGAAGACAAAAGATAACAAAAGAGATGTTCGCTGACTTGACAGAGAGAGAGAGAGAGACGCACACAGAGACAGAGACAGACAGTCAGACGGTTTTGGAAAGGAGCTCAGCTCGGTTTGTTGCAATCCTGCTGTTTCCAAGCCTCTAAGGAAGTATCGAAGCATCCTTGACCTGGTCAGCAAGAAGGCGTGGCCAAATTTGTTTGAAGCTTGACAGATCAACATTGAAGCATGACATATGGATCAGATCCTCTTGAGAGAGACCCCAAGGCGCGGCCTTGAAACTGTGATAGACTGATGTGGAAGATCGAGGTTTGTGTTGCATCAAGTATGTGTGCATGTCTTGAATGGTGTCCCTTCCAACTCTTTTATTGTATATTATATAATTGTTTATATATCCTCATTGTTACATACCCGAGCGTCTAAATTCTGGACCTGGGTGCGTCATTGGTGGCACGGTTCTGATGGGGATAATATGAACATGCCTCCCAACAAGCATTTGCAAAAGCAGTTTCGTGTTGATCCAACAAGCAGTTCTGTGATGTTCTGTGTTGATTGCTGACTCAGCCTTCGATATAAATCTCCTCAAATCGCTCCATCACACCTTGAAGCCAAGCTTCGTGGCACCACGGAGTCCACCCTCGGAGTCCGCCATCGTCAGGCGGACCACTCGGTGCTACGGCTCTTGCAGATCTCGCAACAGCACATCGAGAGCCAGCTCGATCGAATACGACACGAACGAGAGCTCTGGAAGGAGGCAGGAAGAGATGCAGGAATGCAGGAGGCTTGCGAAGCGACAACTTGGTGAATTTGGATTTCTGTTGGTGTGTGTGTGTGTTGAAATATATGAGATTCCCAACTCCCCAACTATATTATAAAGATTATAATGGGATTTTGTGTGCTTGTTCCTTGTTTAAGTATTGGCAACCCCCTGAGCCTTCGAGAAGAAAGGCAGCAGCGGCTATGCAGGTCTTGCTGAAGTCGTGCCCAGTCTTCCGCGACGATTTATTTGTCCACCTGGATCTGATCGAACTTGACTTTATACAGTTAACATTAAATCAACACTAAACTTACATCAAACTGATACAAGACTGACATCAAACTGACACCAAAACGTCAGTTTGGTGTCAGTTTGTCGGTTTGGTGTTGATTTGGTGTCAGTTTGGTGCCAGTTTGGTGTCATTTTGATTTGATTTTGGATAAAATTGTTTTGGATTTTACTTTTTTGGACAACATGGTTTTTTGTTTTACAGTAAATTGGTTTGTATCCAAAGAAAAAAGCAACTACTTGCCAGAAATACAGCTGAAATGTTCGATGCAAGCAACAAAAAACAATCTCAGTGCTCAATTGTTTTGCACAAATGCAAAGATTGCTTTAACAGCATTTAAAAGCAGGAGATTGAAATCAAAAGACTGCCAAGACATCAGTCTATATATTGGCAAGTGTTAAACTACACTTCAAGTGCAAATCACAGTCCAAGTGTGACCCTTATGCAAGTATTTGTTCGACATGAGTCCTAAGTGCGACTTGCTTTCGAGTAGGCTTCAATCAAAAGGTCTTGTCGAAGTGTTACCTTGTTCAAGTTCTAGTTCAAGTATTAGTTCGACAGTAGTCCCACAAGTGCTACCCTCAGGTGTTTGCACATATGAACAGATACCAAATGCTACAAGAAAAAATATCAATCAAACACATCCACCAAGAAATCAGTCCGTTTGGCTACTGTAACTCTATGTTTTGCACCTTGCCTGAGATCCAAGGTGAGGTAGCTGCAGCAACCATGCCCAACCCAAGAGCACACCAGATAGTAAAGCAACACTTGTTTCTTGCATAGCAACCCCATGTGTTGCCTGTAGCAAAGGCTTGGTCCAAGTGTCACCTACAGCATGTGTGAGCACACATGTGCAACCACAATACCACTGAAAACCGTTCCTTTTGTGATGTTTTCTCAAGTTTGCTTGTGTATTCTTGCGCAGGTCACAAGCAGACAAACGGTTTTGTTTTATGTATGTTGCTTCTGGAAAATACACAACCTGTTTTGGATACTATTTCAGTTGAGCTCTTTAGGCTATTCAATGAGTTAGGATATCAAATAGGATATGGAATCATTAAGGATTCTCACAAATAATATTAATAGTTCTTGTTTAATATAAACATACGCCCATGGTCAGGACTTAAGACAGATAATCATCAAGATTCTGTCGATTCTGTTATGTCCCTCATGATTCTGTCGGTTCCTACGATTGAAAAACGTAACAGTCCAAAGGTCACGACTTGCACCTGCCACGTTTTTCACAGCACGCCCAGGTCGACCACCACCCACGTCCTTGCGCCAGCCACGACATCTGCGCATCGAAGGTTTTACTTCAGATCTGCTCCGATCTCCTGCACTTTCGACTGCCAAAGCACGAGGTTCCCCCCTGCGCCTGCCACGGAAAGTGATCACCAAGCCCGAACATGCGCACGGCACCACAACGAGAGCACCGTCGAGAAGAGCGCCCACGCCAGCCCACCAATATTTGCGAGCCAGCCTGCGCAGTCGAAATGGACTTGGAAGATCTCGAGGTGAATTCTGTAGATAGCCGCGAATTAGCCGGACACGGATGCGACAACCAAGGGTACTGGCGTTGGTGTCTTTAGACTTTTGGTTTTCACCGCCAAATAGTTTTGACGCACTGCAAGTTGCTGGAAAGGTCTTGGCAGATAGGAGCAAAGGTGTTGAAGCTGCTGCGAAACTCTGCTGCGAGGTGGTGGACAAACGAGCGCAGCAGCCGCTGCAGCTGGCCCTCACATTAAAGGACTCAGTGGGAAGCTTTGCAGGTGACGTTTTTTAGGGAAGTCCCTCAGATGGTCTTCCTACCCGATCAGTGCATAAGCTTTGGGGTAATTGGAGACACCCCACTAGTAGCAAGAACAGGTGGAGAGCTTGGATTCACTGGAGATTGGATTCACGATTTTTCCAGGGATCGAAGCAGCTTGGGAATCAGGATCTCCAGGATCTTCGTCATGGGATGCCATGGTGAGTTATACCAGGAGGGCTTGATCCAGTGAGGAGTCAGATCTTGAACCATGCTGTTCCAGGCTGTTCCACAACACGTTCTTAAACCTTCCCTGGAATTTGTTTGGCCCATTCCAGAGCATCGTGTCCAGCGGCAGAGTTGACAGCTGTGCGGTATGGGTTTGTCTCCAAGCCAGAGAACTAATTAGTTTGATTCCTTACTCATGCAATGTAGGCTCATGTACTTAATCAGTCTACTTTTGTGCGGTAATTATGTTTTATGTAATTGATGAATAAAGCCTCCCAAATGACAAAAATACAATCCATGTTTGGGAGGGTTGAAACATAAGCAAAAATATCTCCAAAGTCTCAGCGTCTACCTCATACCTTTCGCAGTTCCCAGCTCTTCCTCCCCCCCCTTCGCCTCGCGCTAAGCGCTCAGCGGCGCTGGCGTCAAGCGCCAAGCGCCTCGATCGGAGCGGCCGCAGGATCCTCATACAGGGCAGCCAATGCCCGCCCCTCAAGGCGGGGAGACAAGGGCCACGGTCGGTTGGACACCCCGATGTCGTTGGACACCGCCCATGTCACGCGCGTTCCGCGGTGCGCGGTCGGAAGGGCATACAAAACTGCGTTGGTGAGGTCAGTTGCGTTGTTTCTTGGTGGATGGTATTTCAGGGTTAAGGGGGGGGTGTAGTGTAGTTCGGTTTACTGCACACCTTCGAACTGTGGCCCTTGGGAGCGGAGAAGGAAGGCTGCATGTGATGAAGAACTTCTGAAACTTCAATCCTGGGGGTCTTTTGTTGTTGTTTTTTCTACATGCCGAAACAATGGGCACTGGATGGCACTGGGGCATTTGCATGATATGCAGCACAGATGACTGAAACCAGACAGCTAGAAGGATGCAGCATCATCAGCTTGATGGTTTTGTGTGATCAACACTTGAGAACTTCGACAAAGTAGGTCAGATACAGTTGAGAATACCGAAGTCTTGTGGTTGCCTGTGAAGACCGGAGAGGTGGGATCATGGATTGTCTAGCCGATCGGTGCAGGACGAGACCAAAGTCGCGCGCTGGGAGTTTCTAAGAGAAAAGATGGGCATGAATAGACAAACTTGCAAGCACAATGATGTTCAACTAGATTCTAGATAGAACATGATAAGATTGATGTTAAAGGACTATTGCAGAGGGTATCACACTTTCCTGGCTATTTTGTTCATGTCGACCTCTAGACTATTCTCTTTTCCTGGATCTTCCAACTATGCAACATGTTTGCCGTTTGGCTGGTTTTACAGATGAACAATGATGAACAGTAAAGGCAGACAAATATGACACAATTGAAACAAGCAACTTTGACAGATAAAAAAAAACACGTGGCAGACAAACATGGGCACAGTTGTCCAGATCGCCAAAACTCTGAGCTCGCTCACCCATATTCCCTACACCTCCGGTCGTACCTCCTCAGGTTCGGTATGACTGGACCCGAACCTGGCACCCGGGCCCCGAGTCCCACCGAAACGAAACGAAGGTACGACTGGAGGCCAAACGAGATTGAGCAATTCGAAAACGACATGTGGGTCCTGACGAGGCTACATGCCCGGCGGCATGGGACCTCCAGGCGACCGCATGCGGGTGGTTATCGGCGATCTCCTGTGGGTGCGGACTGAGACCGGAAAGGAGGCATCAATTTGCATTGAAGCTGGTTCTCTATTGAAGCTCTTCAGGGAGGTGGTTGGAGGTGGTTGTTTTGTTGGGTGTTTAATCCTTTACGGACGCATGAGATCGAGGTTTTTGATGCGTTTTCGTTTGAGCGTTGTCTTCTACCCTGACTTCAGGGCTCTTTGTGTGGTTTTTCTTGGTGTTGGACTCTCTAGGACGCCCCTCAGTCTTCAAAGCTCAGTTCGTGGGTGTTGCAAAAGGAGGACCTGGTCAGACCTGATCCAAGAGCAATCCCTTTCTCGGCGGTTGGGTTTCAGATATTGATATAGTGGTGGTCACCAAATAGATAGTGGCACGGTGTCCATTTTCTGTGGGGATCTACTTTTCTATCAGGAGGTTTTCAGACACATGGAAAATAATCAATGGCGACTCGGATGGCAACTGTCCTCTACAAACAGGTGGTGCCATCCCACTTGCATGTGATATGTTCGTCAGAGTGTCTGTTTATTCACTGTTAAATTTGGATGATGCCACCCACTGACAAAAGAGTTGCGGTGAATCGAAAGCACCAGCCCGAAGACCGATCCTTTATATCTATCACAGCAGATGCCATGGATGTCTGGGTCCGCATCCGAACCTGGTGGGTGTTTCAAGCTTTGACTCCAGGTATGCCAATGACTCCAAGGGCGATTCCTTGCAGTGGTTTGGCGAGGGTCTCATCCGATGTGGTGGAGGGCCTGATGTGGCAAGGGCCTGCAGTCCTTTGGGTTACGCACCCCCATCACATGGTGACGTGGGGAACGCACCCCCAAGGGACCATGTAAAGTCATCTCCCAAGGGAGAGACCATGTGTGCATCATGCCATCCACTTCTACGCCCTCATCGAGTGAGTCCTGAAGCGGCAACATTGGTGTGTTCCCTTTGGCCGACCATGTGCAGCCGTGCAGCCTTCTCTTGGTGATTGTTTTATGTTCCCTATTGGTATGGGTGCACGCTGCACTGCTTGAGCCGTGCACGGCGCAGAGCGCGGACGTTCGCGAAGAATTCAGTGATATGTTCCCTATTGGTCAATTCCCTTCTGGGTGAATATTTCTTTGTCCAGGCTCCTTTGAGAAAATCCAAGTTCTTTTCCATTCACCCCGCCCCCCCCCTCCGACGTTTCGCTTTTTGTGAAAGAAAGTGGCCACCCTGTCGAAGTCGCCCGTTCATTGGTTATTACAGCTGTTGGTAAACCAAGCTCCGGTTGATACATATATATATATATATAAGTCATGACATTCGGATATTCAATGAAACTCATGGAAACTACTGTAATGGAAAAAAAAGGTGCCCAAGAAAAGGATGTCATTTTTCAAGTGATGTATTATTTATACTCGTGTCTATTTGCTTGCGTTCATGGTTGGGAGCACCGGGGCGGCAGGAGCCCATCGTGCCACCACCGCCCTCCGGAAGCTTGGCCTGGGCCGCAGAGTAACACTCCGGAATCATCGGGGTTGACCGGTGACATGAAATGGATTACTTGCATACAATCCCTTTTGGACGACCATTTGCCTAAAAAAAAAGAAAAGGTGTCATGCATGGTCTTCCCTGGTCATTTCAGGGAGTGTATATAATCTCGTACCAGAGTTAGTAGAGAGCAGTTTTTCTTATCCCTTCTCCCTTTTGCTGTTGCTTCAGATCATTTTGACATGCAGGAAGAGAGGCGCTGTGGGTGGTTGGAGTCAAACAGCAAGACGTGCTCAGCTCGGAAGTCAGATGCACATCAGGTTGGAGCTGATCCAAACACCATGAAGGCGCATGGGCGTCAAAGGAGTTGGGTGGTTTTGTTCGTCCAGGCCAGTGAGTGGATCATGGGCGCCCCTTGCCTCCATGGATAGCACCCCTTTGTGACTGCTGGTGTTCAACTCTTGGTGTGTCTTTGGATGTCTAAAACCGCTCGAGTCCAGCGGAGTTTTTTTAAAGCTTGAACTCTTGAAAGGCGGGGAGATGGTCCCTACACTCAAAGCTACTCTAAGCTACAGTAACAGGGACCATACGCCGGACATGTTTCGAAAACTGTGACTAGACCCGGCCTGTCTGATGCTATCCTGGTTTTGGAGGTCCAACCTACCTTTCTTTCCTGGGTGGCTATATCAAAACCAGCTTTTCCCCCCCAACATCCGCTATTCAATCGGACCCCAAAAACAACAAAACGCTTGCCACCCCCTTTAAAATTTAAACATAAACAAAAAGGTCAAAGAAACTAAGCCTTCCCTTCGTGTCTCCGTCCGCCCGAAGGCCTCCCCCTTGGCCAAGCGCATCGCACGGCCTGTGGCGTGCCTTGGTGGCGAAAACCACACGCGTTCTCCCGGGCACGGAGGCAAACTCGACCGGGCCGTTGCTTCGGCGTTCGACGGTGATGTTCAAAAATGGAGTGCAAGAGTGAATGGTGTGTCATTTGGGGAAGATTATAGAATATGTTGTGGTTTTAATGCTTACTGTACCTTTTCTTCCATTTTCCTGGGCAGCTAGTTCAACAGAAAGGACGGAAAGTGAGATGGGTGAGAGAGTTCCTGGTGTTGGGAACCACATCAGAGAACTTTAAGATTTAGATGATTATGATGTGCGTTGTTCTGCGTCATCAACTGGGAGATCCAAGTACGTATCAAGTATCGGCATGTGATTATGTCATTGGAAGAATTGCATGAAACCATCGCTTTCCAATGACATAATCAATATCAGAACTGGAAGGGGCCTAGGTGTTCGCCCTGTTCGCATCTCAAAGCGGTTTGACCATGGCCTTGAGCGGTTTCCGACACCGAACACATTCACCAAATAGAGCCCTCGTTGCTAGAACCCCAAAGATCCTTTTGGGGTGACCATAAAAGGAATATATGGCCAGTCACTCCGAAAGTCACGTCGCCAAGCTGCGACCAAACAAACACCCAAATGAAAAGGAATTGAATGGACGATATTAATTGATTTATAGTCCTCATTTGTTGCTCTCGACTTTGCAACAGAAACAATGACGCGACGGGTAGCTTAAATCTGCTTCATCGAACTGCGTCCACCGTCCGAGGCCGCCGGCCGAGCGCAAACCGTAGAGGGCGCGACGCGGAGCGCAAACCGCCGCGAAGCACCGCGCGAGGGGCGCGAATGGGATTGAAATGAAGCAAGCGCAGACGTAGATGTCCTTTTTTTTTGGTTGGTTGGTTGGTTGGTTGGTTGTTTTGTGGTTGTCTTTTTGCTTGGGATCGATATCAAACCTGCAGTGAACGACACATGTTTGTGTTTGTGCTTTTTGTGCTTCTTTTGAAAGCTGGGCATTGATTTACTTTCGTCATGCCATGCTTATCAAATTATGTGGACATGTCAATTGAAGAGAAAAGCACAGGTCGAAGTATCATCACAGCCCTTACCCAAGAGCTCATGGCTCTCGCAGGAGATGGACGAGCCTCTCGCGTTTGACTCCTGTGACACAGCAGCGACACGACAGCTGAGTCAGGGGGGTCACTTTTTGAGTCGAACACTGGCAGAGTGAAGAGCCAGAAAAAGCCAAACACTGAGAGGGCTTTGCATGATGGTTCGATGCCAGAGTTTGACTTTGCCCAATCAAAGCTTTTCCATACCCCATGCGAAGATGCGAGGTTTTTGAGCGCCGTGTTGACTGTGTTGTTCGGCGAATGTATATAATAAGTGTTGTTGCGCGAGCATTTCCCGGTGCATGTCGGGGTAAGCTTGGGTTCCAATGACTTAAGGCTTGGTCAAATGCACCACAGCCAGTGCCACAAGATGCAGATGCATGAAATGCATGCTAATTTTTATTTTGGCATTTGCATTGCACTTGAGTAAGGTTTTGCTTCTGCCACATTGAGAAAGCTCATGGGATACACATGGCGAGCCATTCAGACAAGCAGGCTACAGCGACAGTGCCAATGCTGCACTCATATCCAGACACTCCATGACTTGCATATATGCCTGCACTGACCCCTTTCAACCACCCCGATCTAAATATGCCAGTCTCATGGAGTGTTGGAGATATACGAAGTCCTCGATCGTTGTTGCATGAAGTTGTCCATCCAGAGTGCTTTGCATTTGGCCATTACGAAATCGCCAAAGGTTTGTCGACCTTCCCTTGCAACATTGCTTCGTTTTTGATTGTATCTTTTAGTTTAGTTTTGCCGTACTGACATGAGCTCTTGCTCGGGACTGACATGAGCGCACAATCTTGGAGCACGGATTGCAAGCATACTAGTGCATCAATGGTCCAAGTATGTCCAACTTGAATGTTTGCGTTTTTCTTATCATGCGGAGGTTTTCCAATCTGAAGTTGTGCCTCTGTGAAAGACTGGTTCCACATTCGGTGATTTGCCACGTTGCAGGGGAAGGCCCGGCTTGGCGCAGGATGATGTATCATAGCAGGACCAAATGTCAAAAGAAGCAAGTGAAGCCCATCAACAGCGAGCTGGAGTTCCTTTGAACGACTTTACCCATGTTGACAGATTTGCTCAAGGTTGCATTTCCTTTCATCCTGCGATGGAAAGGCCTGTGCTACGGGGAACTTACATGTCAATTTGAGGCCAAAGGTGTTTGGTGGCAGTCGGGTGTGAATCGCGCCGACATGACATTCCTTCCTTGTCCTTCGGCCATTCTCTTGACCTAGGCTTCCTTTCATGATAGCTGATAGCTAAGGCTTAGTTTCATGCACAGTCTACTTGGAATTACGCACTTTGCAGCTTAGCTGCAGCATACCTAGGACCTAGGTGGACCTCTAGATGGACCTTCAACCGTTCCATTTGGTTTGCCTTTTCATCTATAACCAGCCCCAAAGGCACCCACATGTTGCATGGTCGGAAGATCCAAGGGTTTTGGGTCATTGACTCACTGCGTGCAGCGTGGCTCACTGAAAACGTTGGCAGGACAAGTAGAAGTAGGCAGCTGACTAAGAGCTTCACGACCAAGATGATCAAATAACATCAACAAAATCTACTGTAGGTTGTCTTTATGTTTTTTTGTTGACCGGTTTATCAAGATTTATCGATTCGATTACATCACAAGAGCAAGCCTGGGGCATATGTCAGCAGATGAGTGTGTCCGCCATAGATTAGCAACATCTAGCAAGACACCACCCAGTCGTCGCACGGGTGAACCACATGTGCACATTGGCCGAATTCCGAAAGACGGTGTTTCTCCAAACGAGAGATTGCTAGACCCACTCTTCAGTGTGGCTGGTCCTCGTTCGTGGACCGTTGCTTTCTACAACGGTGCCAACCGTCAGTGCCATGGAATCCGGTCCAATTTCGGCCGCTGAACGACGTTCCCGCGCTGTGTCCCTCGGAGATGTGTTGGATCCCGTTGGTTGGATCCGGCGCAAAAGCCAACCGTTGTGTTTAGTTTGTGCCTTGCTTTTCTATGTTTTTTTGTTGATTTTGATTGGTTCCAAGTTCCGGGACCCCCGAGGCCCTTCAGCACTCTGTTAGGGCCCCGAGATTGGTTCGTCTGACGTCTTAGATATATTTGGATCTTCCAACTGTGCGTGTTTGTTTGCATAACACCAGCCAGGTGGTTCGGATGGGATGCTGGGTTTCCAACATGGCAGGGCTCCCGCCTGCCGCATTTCGCAAGGTCCTCGCCGGGCAGGCAATTGAAGCTGGAGTTCTTTGGCTTGCGAGCCGGCCTCGAGGGAGTCACGGCGACCGGACGCCGCGGTCGTTCCAACCCCGCAACGCTACAGTTGGAATCGTCCACATGTCCCTGTGTTTGTCCGGTGAAGTTGGGGGTGCTGCTGGAAGCTGGGGGGAACCTTGAATGGCATCTTCTTGTCTTCTGGTGGGTTCAAGCGTTTTACATAATCCTGTCCACCTATTAAGAAACACGCCGGCCCCCCCCTAATAAGGAAACCTCGGTCGCATTTTTTTTAACAGGGGGTCCCTGAAATTCGGGTGGTCCAAAATAGGGTCTCCTGGGAAGAGCTTCAAAAACCAGAAAGTCACCCAGGAAAGTGTTATATAAAATCCTTTATTACACTCGTATCAAATTACTTTAAAAAACACCTCCAGATCGAAGGGTCTTTCTTCCTTTTCCCCTTCAAAAACCTTTATTAGAATAGTGATTCTTCATTAGACTAACAACTAAAGCTTTCGAAAGGTGATGTCGCTGTGCCATGCTGTTTTGCGTGACCTCGGTGGAAAATGCGTTTGCGTGAGTCCGTGCCATTGGGGGAAGGAAACCCTGCTGGTGTAAACACGGCGTGTCATGGTGGAAAGACAGAGGTGGGCAGTTACGGATTGTTTTTGGAACCTAAAGAGAAACTCCTCCAAAATCGGCCATGTCGGTAGTTTAGTAGCGGCTTTGAGGGCGGTAAATCAAAAACAAATATAAGCCGTACTTAGGGGGGGTCCGACATGACTTCTTTTTCTTGGGGTCCGCTTTTTAATGCGTACTCGGGATTAGTGCTCGGGACTAGTGCTTACCGCAATGGGTCGAGCATAAGCGACTCTGCGCACAATGCGCTGTGAACACTGTGAACTTTTGGAAACTCAGTGTTTCAAGAACAGTATATATCCTTAGTATCCTTCTTGAGTGGGCCCGAGTCAGGGAGTGAGAAAGGCAGAGAATGCTGACAGGAACGCTTCCACCAGTCTCAATGCAACTCTTTGATCCACTTGGTTTTGTCACTTTTTGTTTGTGCTATCTCTATGCCACTTGTTCCGGTTGTGTTTCGTCTTCCTTCCCAAAACCACCTCAGTTGAAGCCTACAGAGAGTGGCTCCGAGCCATGCTGAATAGTGCTGGACCATGTGGCTCTCAGGTGCGTCACTCTTCTTCGGGTCGAAGAGAGATGTGTTTTCAAGATGAAAATCCAAAGAACAGGTGGATTGATGAACTGATCCAAATTGTTCAAGAGAGATCAAAGACGTCAAAGAGCAGAATTCCATCCAATTGATGATGATCCAAAGAGATGAATTCCAATTCATCCGGTTCCCACCACCCCAAGTATAGGAATTATAGGTGGAAACGCACAAAATCTTAGGCAAGCGCAAGAAGAAAAGTTGGAAAAAATCCAACCAGTGATTTAGTGGTTTTGACCAAACAACCATGGTTTTGCGATGGATTTGGGACTACAACATTGGCTCAACCTATTTACGTGGTCTGTGACGGCTCGTTTGTTTGTGGGTGTTTAGTAAAACAGGGAGACCTCCCGAAGACCCCTTTGAAGATCTTTGAAGAACGGAAACATATATATATATATATCCAAACCCATTGGTTTTATTAGGATACAACCCCATGTTGAGTTTGGCCCGAGCCTTAACGCCAGCCTCTCCGCTGAGGTTTATTAAACTGAGCAAAGACTACAGACGCTTGATGGAACTCATCGAAAAAAGTGAGCCAGAACTAGGCACCAAATCTCCGCGGGATCTCGGTCGATGTGTTGAATTGTTTCTGAACAATTCTGAAACACCTTGGTCTGGAGGTGGTGGTGCCATCCATTTTGGATCAACAAAGGACATGGGGCTCGTGATTGCTCCTATGTTGCGCCGATGTTGGGTGTCAGACTGCAGATTGGTAGTTTCAAGCAACATGTTGTTTTTTGTTCAACCTCTGTCTTAGCTGATAAAGACCAATATAAAGATGAAGCCACCCATCAGAGCAGAGCAGAAGTCGTCAGTACCTTCGCTGCACCTCGTCTTTGACGACCCACGCGAGCCACGCCCTCGGCAGTTGCAGAGATCTCTCCCAGCTTGACTCCGCGCTCAGACTTTGTGGTCACCAATCCAAATCAGGTGTGGTGTGTCCAGTGTGCCCATGTTGATTGTAGCAAGTGCATTGGCCGAAGTTCCAACCTTCAAATCTGCATGGTACTAAGAGGCTACGAAACATGCTTCAAAAGACGATTTCAGCGTCATCTCATCTATTACCCTAGGCCTCCAAGTACCTTCTGAGAAGGTGGGACTGGGGTGGGTGCCAGGAGGGTCCAGTCATACCTTCTGAGGAGGTACTTGGAGGTGTAAAGTGTAAGGTTAATATGTTGAAGAACTGCAGAGCTCTTATAATCGCTTCAGCCACTGGACGGAGTTGGCCAGGTCGAAGGACCTCGAGTATCGCCCAGAGCGGCCAGCAGAGCAGAGACGGGGCAATTGCTAGCCATTTGGCCACCCATTCGGCCGGGCATTTTTTTCTTCTTGGCGCGCTTCATGCAGAGAGAGGGAGAGAGAGGAACTCCTGGCTGAAAGAGATCAAAAGAGAGTTGTTGAAGTGAGAGGGAGGCGTGGATTCGGCCATTTTCAGTGGGTATATGGGCACCCAGCACATGTGTCACGCCAAGTGATTCTAGTGCATGCTTCTCAATGGAGGTGGGAAGCCTCACAAAGTGGGAAACTGAGTTGTTTTGCGATATCTAACCTAACTTTGACTATTGAGCTTGTTTAGGAGTATGGCAGGAGTACCTTAAGCCTACCATAGATGGACCATAGATGGACCACTTTTGTAGGTCGACCGTGGTGATCAGCGTTGGCAGGGTGGGTAGATAGAACGATGATTCTGATTGGCCTGGGCAGGCGGGATGAGGGGTGGCAGCTTCAACAATTGCGCGCAGAATGTGCTGAGCTGATGCGGAAGCATCGAGAAGATCAGCACAACATGGAGGCGATAGTTTTTTTTTTGCGTGCCGAACCGCATCACCTCACGCGTGCGTTCAAACAAATATTATGTGTTTTGTTGTGTTGTTCGTAGAATAGTCGCCACTGTATGTGTTTTACATTTTGGGATGCTATGATTGCTGACTCAGACACTATGTATCGCATATATGCAGGGTGCCAGAGTCCAAAAGGATGAACAAAGAGCTTATGACATCTTATGACTATTTTTGAGAATGGCCTTTACTATGCGGCATCATCCACTGGTAATGGTATATCTCCAACAGATACGCCTACATTGATCCCTGAAACCACTCCAACATGGGTTGTTTGGATAGACCAGACATCTTTGGATCTAAAGCAGTTGAGGTCGGTGGGTCGGAGGGTCGGATGGATTCGCCTGGAGAAGGATCGGTCTCTCGTTGACGAAGAGACCCTCCACCCCAGTCGTACCGGACGAACAGAACCCAGTCCTGGGACCCAACCACCCAACTGAAGAGGTAGGACAGTGTCGCCCCAAAAAGGCGGATGCTTCGGACATGTTTGGGGTCGTTCCGTTCACCACCTCGATGCAAAAATGCTCTAAAGACCGAAAGGTGGCTTCTAAAGGCATTTTGGAACGATTGCGTGAGATATTAGCAAGTGGTGACCAACGTGCTAAACAAAAACAAGTGGTCTATGCTAGCTAGTGGCCACCTAAATTCACCTGGTGCTTAGTGGTGATGTCTAGAGCAACGTGACCAGCACTGGTCACCACACCTCGAGGATGTGACCAGCACTGTAGCGGACGTGCGGCAGCATGTGGAACGGCTGCGCCATGTGGTGGAGGCGGATCGATCGGAACTGACCGATCGGTGTCCGAGGTCGACATGGACTGGTTGGACGGCCCCATGTGATGCCAGCTGTTGGAATCTGTTGTGCTTGAAGACTTCTTCTCCCTTGAACATAGCTAAATTCATCCCATAAAGCATGAAATATCATCAAATACTGCAGATCATCTACAAATAGCAGGTTTTGGGATGTTTTGATCCACTTCCTGCTCTCTTTTCAGTTCATGTTTTGGCCAAGCGCGGACGGTTGTCCTTTGCAAATCATGTGGCTGTGGGTCATGGCACCCGGAGCCCCGTTGACCCTGGCGTAGGTTGACCTCCCCAGTGGTCCATTCTGTTCATTTTCGGTGGTCAACCAGGGTCCCCGGGTTTTGAGCCACGGCCATATCAGTATTTCCACCTGGTGCTGGTGTTTTTCCACTTGCATGATTGTTGGAGGGCCGGTCGGGCATGTCATGGCTTTCTATCTTGGCCATCTTGGCTCACAGATAGAGTCCAACAACTGAAGAAAACCAATTCCAACCCATATTCAACCCATATTGGACTATCATTGCCCTTGCGAGTTTGGACTTTCTTGGAAAGAGCCAGAGCGGCATTGGCAACAAGGCGTTTAAGAACAAATTCGTGACCCCATATCCATACAGGCAGCACTCTTTGTTGGCACTGAAGCTCCTACCGGCATCATGACAATTGTGCTCAACGTGACACTGCTAAGTGGACGCAGCTTCTCCATTGCAGCCTCGCCAGAGAGCAAAATACAAGAGTTGAGATGGCAGGTGCAGAAGGACCTGGTTTTTGCGAATCAGGAGATGGTGTATTTTCCCAAACTGGGTGAATCCCCTAACCTGGTGAACATGTTTTAGTTTTGTTCATTTGCCTTCACTTTTCCTGTGATTCTGGCAATCTGGCAAACTATCTCCATACCGTTCTTTTGGGCTTGTCCGTGCTCAGGTGTTCTTGATGGTGTTTGTTGATGGTGAAGGTATAGTACCTATGCCTGAGAACGGTACCTACAGTATGTTAGTTTATAGATGCTCCAAGCCGCAAAGCCATTGGGGAAAGAAGGTGCCTCTCAAGACTTGCTGCCGAGTCTTTGGGGGTTTCGTGCTGAAATGACAAACACCGACTGTTTGACGTGGCCGTTTTTGAGGAGAGAGGCATCTCCATCCGACAGTTTGTGGCCCATGGTCACGCTTCTTGGACAAAGCTTGACTATACGGGACAAGCATTTGTTGCGAGTTGGTGTTCATAATTTCGGAATTTGCTGACGTCGCAGACTTGTTGAAGCTGATTAATCTTGCATTGGACAGCACATGATCCTCAAGATGTCCTTCCAAGAATGATTTGCCACTGTCGAACAACTCAGATACATATATATATATATATACCTTGTCAAGTCATGCTAACCGCGATTTCACACGTCGACAGGTGTTTTGCATGTTTTTATGTGTGTTTCTTCGTTTCCAGTGATCAGAGAGAAACCTGAGATGATCCGATTTGCTCGGAGAGAAATCTGAGAATCGATCCGATTATTTTGTGAGGCCTTGGCAGCAGGGACTCTGGATGAGAACGGCCTCAAAGACGGCGAGGATTTACTGGCTGTCCTTGGCAGCGCACAGCTCCCGGGCGGAGTTCGGCCGCAAAAGTTTTGGTGACATGACCACTTTTCCCATGTGTCCAGGTGAAGGCTGGTGGAGACGAAGGAATCCAAAGAATGGGGGTCGCGCATGGGCGATACAAAAGATGTGAGCAGTCGCATGGACGTTCTGATCCCATAGCTATGGGCTTTCACATGCCTAGGTGGTACAATCGTCATTCAACTTTGTGTCCTGTAGGCCAATGCTGCACGGGCACCCTGCAGCGAAAGGTATCTCCTGATGACCTGTACTCGGAATGTTGGAATTATATGAATCACGAGGTTAGGGTTGGAGCAAAGTCTGTCAAAATAGCGAGAGATGTGGCATAATTCGTTGAACTTCTACGGCCTGAAGAACAGTGTCATCCATAGCAGATACATAGAGTACTTGTGACTTGTTGCCAACATGAAACAAATGAGCCACCTCCGGCCTAAACCGGAGTGACTAATAAACCGGAAAGTGCTACGACATAAAACCGGAGTGACTCTGCGTCGGGGTTTCTTTCGAGTGGCTCAAACAGATACCTTACGGTTACCGGTACCTCTTCGCTTCTTCAGTCCTGAATCCTGTTCGTCTCATCGGTCGCGGTCGCACCGTGACGGTCCTTTTGTTTTGGGTTCTGAGGCCTCACCCAACGTGACCGGGGCCCGGGGCAATGAAAAGGTTCGGTCACTTCGTGATCAATCAGGTTCACAGTTCGGTGATTTAGAGCTGCAAATGGACGAATGCTCGAAGATTGTGCATGGAACAGCTGGACACTACACCTAGGACCTAGTGTATCCTATTCGTTGGTTTGTTAAAGTATGTCAAAGTGTTTAAGTTCAATACAGAGAAGTCAAACATCGCAGCTACCAAATCTTTCAGAGATCTTTGACATACTTCAACAACATACCTAGAAAGCCTAACCCTAGGGATCCACACACCTTCTTCAGAAGGTTTCCATGGCTTTCCATGGCTAATAGTGTCTCCTTCCTCACCTTCTCGTCTGGGTGGCAGTGGATCCCTACGTCTCCCACCGTGACGGGAAGACCCGGTCAATCGAAGTGCTGCGCATTCATGGCTGGTGAGATGCTGGTTGTTACGCAGAGAGCTCATTGGGGTGGTGCCATGCCGGGGTCAATGTATATAGGCATATATGACTCACATGGAGTGCTTGTTGTGACTGTCATGTGATGCTAAGCATGAGATGCGTTCGACTTGCCACGTCAAGTCGCCGAACTGTTCCTAGGCTTGTGGCAAGTCGGCATTGTGATGACTTTGCCTTGATAAAGGCTGATGGCACAGCTTCTTGGCAAGTCAACAGGCTGACCCATGCTCCGTGCTTTTCTTTTGGGACTGGAGCTTTTTGGATCCGTCACGGCACCGCGTAAGCTACGCTACGCGACAAGAGTGTGAGGCTTCTCAAGTTCAACATGAAGAAATCTTGGATGTCGTTTGCACCTCACATGTTTGCAGAATCGTTCTTGAGCAGTGCCAAAATGTTCTCATGTTTATCACAATGGTTAGAGATCTCATGTTTTCTCATATGCCCCAAATCCGGGAGAAGGTGCTTTAGATCACCGTAACATCCCGTAACGCGAACGCGCCAGATGGCCTGACCCCCCGACCCTCTTCGCTCAGCTGGTCTTTGGGATCGAAACTTTCCGCAAAGATGCGAAGCAACACGAACTGCTTATGCCGCCAGTGTGGTGCCCAATGTGAGAGATATGTGACAAAACCCGCCCAGGTGCATGCATGGGGTCGCTGGAGAATCGATGGACCCTTCCAGAGACCTGGCGGCCGTTCCGTCTGTTCGTGGGTCGACGATGGTATCGGCAGCCAGCGGCAGCCGGTACAACAATGTCGCGTGTTCATTGCTTGGGGGTCGCGATCAAATCCTGTCATGTGCCGAAGCACCTCCTGATGTGTTGCGGTTTGGGGTGGTATCGAAACGAACGAACACGTCCTGAGGGTGATTTGACCTTGCTCGCTGTGTTCGCTCCAGAAAGGGGCCAGGGAGAGGATTCGATAGGGCCGAGATGTAGGGCTAGATGGATTCTCATGTACTGAGACAGTGGAAATGCTCAGGAGTACTTAGTGATACAGTAATCCGGTGAGGACATTTTGCGGGTATGATTATGAGGTTCACCAATACCCTGTTTTATTCGAGACAGATTTCCCTGATCCGTTCGCTGATGTCTCAAGAGCGGCAAAGGCATTTTGACTTTCAGATGGACCACCGATGGACCACTCCACTGTATTGACACTGAAAAGAAGCTCGTCCTTTGCTGTAAAGGAACGATGGCTTGGCTTCCTTCACACGTCGTCCTTGAGAGATCGCTTTCACCGTCGAAGCAGCACAAAAGATCTGATTGCCCAGGAGGAAGCTGGTCGATGTTCAGCACATCACTGCCAACAAAGCAGCACCTTGGACCGAGCTCGGTCTGAAAACAGCCGAGATACTCTCCCTAGAACTGGAAGTGGATGGCACCACCTGTTTGTAGTGGAATTCATGGTCTTCCTTACGGGGCCATTCTCCACTTCCATGTTAGTTCCAGGGAGTGTATATGTTTTAGAGACGTATTTTTGTTGCCCACCTTGTTCATCCGAGAGGAACATCATCAAAAAAACTGCAGTGAGTCGGATCGTTTCTTTCCTCGGCAAGACCATGCAAGACCAATAGATGTAGTACAGACTCAATGTATTTTGTTCACATCCGAAATCCATACCGATGTCAGGTCTCACCACCCCTCCCACCCCGTCACATTCCCTATAGGGATCCAGTCGTACCTTCTCAGAAGGTATTTGGACCCTCCTGGCACCTACATAACAGTGTCTCCAATCACCTTCTCAGAGGGTACGTGGATCCCTAAGAATTTGTGGGGTTCCCTTCTTATCCGTCGCACCCTTCACCATCTTCACGTGCCAGCAAGAACTCCTGGACAGCCGCGGCATGGCTGAATTTCGGGTCCCTGGACCGCCAGGTGCAGGTCTGACCCAACTACCAAAGCATTCCAAGTCTGGCCCAACTACCAAGCCTCCAGGACCGAACCCTTCCGTCCTCGAACTGTCCTCGACCTTGCCTCCTGTTCGCCATGCCAACCCATTCGTTGCGCTCGCCATGCACCATTGCACCGGCTCAAACCACCGCTTGCCAGGCTGTGGCTGCCATCGTCTCGAACGGTGAGGTCGTGACGTGGGGCAGCGATGGCTCCGGAGCCTCGGAGTGGTTTGGCTGCCCGGTTGACATGGAGCTTTGATGTGTGCGACAAGAACGGAGGGTCTGACATCGGCTATAGATATATTGTATTAATATAGCTTCTTCATAGCGACCGTCGGGTGGCCGTTTCTTCATATGCCACTTGTTGGTGGTTCATACATTGCTGAACTCTGAGTCTCGGGAGGACAGACCTGTGAAGTGGCGCCCATACCGTTTGCGTGAGACTTGGACACAAGGGAAGTCGACCGAAAGTGCCAGGTTTCACATGAAAAAACAGACAGCAACAGTGTACATTGATGTGTCTCTGAGGAGGGAATTCCTACACGGTCGCTGCGCAACTGTTTCAGATCCAGGCTTGCGGCATGTCCTGTTTGCACGCAACAGGTTTATACAGTTTCAGGAAACGTAAGCAGATTGCAGACGTTGTTGTTTCAGCTATTCGGGTGCAAAATGTTTGCGAGTGATAGATTATGTTCAATTACTGTTGCAAAATGCTCAATTCTCACTCGCAGCCTTACAAAGAACTACACCTATCCAGCGCAGTGCCCCGAGGAGTCTCACTAGCAGAAATTGATAGAAGATGATATACAGGTCTTCCTCAACAAAAGGGCGTTGTTGCGAACCACCACAGGATGAGCCAAGCGATTCTTTTAAGCCACACCCAGTTACATTCGGTTTCATCAGAACTCGCGACTGGAGATTCATTTCGACCAACTCGCCCGGTCAATGTCGCGATGATTCACGACCTAAGATTCACGGCCAGGAAGTGGTGGCCACGATTCATGCCTTTGCAGCAAGACGGGCAGATGGCAAAGTCATTTCTTGGGGATGGCCGAACTATGGAGGCGATTCCGAAGAGGCCCTTTTCAAGCGATTCATCGCACGTGCCGCACGTGCAACGGATGCCAAAGTGTACAGAGAAGGGACGACAGCGCTTCATGCTTGTTCCTGGTGCGTGCGTTTCGTGCATTTAGTGCATTGTGTGTGCACTGTGTGCGTCTTTTTGGGGGTTGCGGTCTTCAAAGTGCCTGCATGTTAAGTTAAGATTGCTGGCCAAGGTAATTGTTCGCAGAGTACGTATCAAGCGGCAAGTTGTGTAATTAGGGTGGCACTACAGATGAGATGATTGGATGTTCTGAAGAAAGAGAACACAGATCGCTTCCAACTTGGTGCAGATAATGATTGCCGATCAGCAGTATGTCCGCGGGGTGGCATAAATGTCGAAAACACATTGACCGCTTAAGACAGGCAGAGCAGACGCAGCAAACCCAGTGGTTCATCATGCCGCCAGCGGCCTTTCCCCAGGTTCAACCTGGAGTTTGGGAATCATGTTTGCTGCGGTTCTACATTATGGCATTGTACCTCTATATACAATTCTATAAAGGTTCTATAAGAGACTAGTGACTGGTATCATACTATAGTATCATGGAATATCTTTATAGAGAAGAACCTCCTATTCTATTCAAATCTATATATATTATATAAGTATCCATTTCTGTTCGCATCCTCAAGCTCCTGGACCGTCCATGGGGTCCATCGCCACCCAGGTGGAACGTTCGTGCTGCTCGGTGCCAGGTCCAAGAGCAGCTGGTGAACGTCCAATCCGTGACCGCTTCCAAGTACTCCTTTGCCGCCTTGAAATCCGATGGCACGGCGCCTGGGTTGAGCTCAGTAGCACCGAAGCGAAAGCCCGAAAGATACTCGTAGGGTGAAGAAGTGGGGACCACCGAGGTCTTTTTCGAACTCAAAGCATTAATATAACAGCTAGTATAGCATGGTCGTCATAGCAGTTTTCCAGGGTGGACATGACTTTCGCATCAACCCCCGGAACGGTGATTCTTGGTGCCACCGACCCTAGAAGCCGATCGCTGATTCTCCACTTGACAGGTGGTGACCTGGGGTGAAGGTGCTTGTGGCGGGGACAGCAGCGCCGTGCAGGAGGAGCTGCAGGAGAGAAGACCGGCACTGCACTGGGTGACCATTTATAGGTGAATCATTGATATATGTGTTTGGAGATGTTCGTAGTTGTTTTCAAGCAGATTGTCCTTTTCGTTGGACATGTTTTATGTTGTCCTGCGTTCTTTTGTGTCAAGTTCCAGAATTCACTTCTTTTCAACGCTCTTTGCTCGCGATATCTCGCGATGACTACATGAATCTCGATGTTTCATGGCGATGTTTTATGCACAGAGTTGACTAAAAAGATCCGCATCACATGTCTTAAGGCTTAAGGATCTGGCGTGCCGGCCCCCCCAAACGGGGGCCGAAGCCACCGAAGCCATGTCGGACCCCAGCGGGCCCCGACCTCGCTTGATGTTCTGAGACCTCGGTGATTCCTCCGTAGGGTTTGTTTGTCCTCTCCATTGGAGGGGTCGCCCTCAGGGCGACGGAGATGCTTCACTGGTCGTCCTTTTCGCGAGACTCTCCAGACACGAGCTGTTTGGGACTGGTATGACTCCCGATCAGTTGGATGGTTGATTCCAGAGGTCAATGTAGGTCAATACCTGGATCTTCCAACTAGTGTGCAACATGTATCCCTTTTCATCATTGTTCATCTGTAAAACCGCCAGCCCGCCAGCCAAGTTCGGCATAGTTGTTGCATACTTGGAAAGATCCAGCTATGCATCTGCCCGGGTAGATTTGCGGATTTGTGTCAAAAGCCGTGGCAAGGCACGGGATGAGCCTGAAAGAAAGAACAGAGACCTGCTGAGACAGGCCTGAGATTTCAGAGGTACCATCCCAGGAACCATGCCCACGCTGCCTGGTAAAGCGAAGACTAAAGCCCGTGGAATGTTTTGATGATGTCGGTGTCTTATCTTTTGAACATGTTTGAACTCCATCCAGCTTCTTTTTCACGGCAGGACATCAAAGTCATTGTCGCAACAGCCCGTGCTTTTTCTGCCCTGCGCGGAGATGGTCGAGTGATTACTTGGGGCAGAGTGGTGTCTGGTGGAGAGTCTCGCCACGGCTGGGACGGGTGGTGAAAAACACGTGGCAAGGCTTCTGGGGACGGTTCTAATATGTTCTAATTACCCTAGCCTTCCAAGAGCATTTATCAAATTGGTTGACCTGGTGTTGTAGTGTAACATCCTTAACAAAACAAAGCTTGTTCGGTAAACCTAATTATACATGAATGGTGGGCCGGGCCAGGATCTTAGGGTTTAGTTTGATTTTTCCAAAGTTGTTGAAAAGGGATTTGTTCGTTGACATGGTCAAAATGATCACAGTCTGGAGGAGCATGAAAGAACAAAACAAAGAGAAACGACCAGATAACCTCCACAGAACATTTGGGTGCCCACTCTGGAAAGTTATGTTTCTTGGAGTCTCCCTACCATCCATTGACATATTGATAGCACACCACCCAGATTGAGGGGCCTTGTACGGGGTGGGCCTTCTGACCTCCGTTGATTTGAACTCCGAGCCGTCCAGGAAAGCAGAGCTGTCCAGCTGGAGGACATTCATCAGATTTGCGCTTCGCGGAATGCCTTTTCGGCCGTGAAACACGATGGAACCCTGGTGACATGGGGAAAACTGGCAGGCTTGCGGAGTCTGGAGGAGAGTTGGGAAAACGATTTGGAGAGGAATTTGGCTCAAATCATCAAGGAATTGGGTTTCGATAGGTTTTTGATGGTTTTTGTATCATGTGAGTCATTCTTGAGTCATTCTTCATGCGTGGTCTTACAATGTCTTACATTTTGTCACACTTGTTTGGAATATCTCAACCTTGCCAACCTAGCCCTAGCCATGCCTAGCTTTCCTTTCAACAATCCGACCATCTTGGGTTCACACTCTGCTTACCTTCCCATCACTCGGCAGGTGTTGTACCACCAGCCTTGCCACACCACTGCTGTGAGCTCGTAGCGTCCGACGGTGCCTTTGCCGCTTGCTTGGCGGAGGGTTCCGTCGTGGCCTGGGGCGACCCCCGCTACGGCGGCGCTCCGACGGCGACGACGGCGGCGGAGCTCCGACGCCTGGCGGTCGGTAGATGGGGTAGATGGCGGAGAATCACAGCATAGCACAGGAATCCCTTATCTTCATGCCAGTCTTTGCTGGTGCAGACTATCTTATGGCTCTATGACCTAACCTCCTGTGCCCAATATGTCTGTTTGGAAGGGCGCACTGCGCGACAGACTGTCGATCGGACAGGTGGCTCCAATTCCAATGAGAGGAGTTAGAAGCCTCGGAGCATGAGCTCAAATCCAGTGTTTTTAGAGAAGTAACTACATCAAGGGCATGCCGATTTGCTCAGCGAAAACGCAAGGTTGGCGATGGTGTTTAACTTGTTTTGACCAAGATCAAAGATCCAAGAAACATTTAGCAGGAGAAGAACCATTCGCTCTATTGGTATGACATGTTGGTCACACAGCAGATCCACCAATGCTTGGAGTCCCACCACTTAGAGGTGAGGCGAGGTAGGTGGTGGATGGGCCAGGGGCTGACGGGACACATGAAGTCAGCCAGTGGAACGGCGGCCCTTCGCCTCATTCAAGGACCAAAGGCGGCCCTTTGCATCATGAACATGTTGCCTTGTTGGATGTTGCTATGTTGCTATGTAGATAGCTAGTGTACAGTAATTAAGTTCACGATGATAGAGCTTCCTTCCTCATACAGCAGTTAGCTTCGTTCCTCTTCGTGTTTTGTTCCTTTTCCAACGAAGCTAATGAGTGTGTGTGTGTCCTATAGAGTGTGTTTGGTTTTTTGTGACCCAACTCATCCAAGGGTTTTGTATTTCCTTGTTGTGTTTTGTGACCCAAGGCGTTCCTTTTCTTTCTCCTTCATCCCAAGGAGATGTGACCCAACTTTGTGCCTCCAACTACGCCTTCACTGCTTTGCGAGCGGATGGCACGGCCACTTCCACGCACGGCCACGCACGGCCACCGCGACGGTTGGCATGCTTCATTCACGGAACGCGAGGGGCCAGCGCACCGGACATAGATTTGCATTCAAACACCCTATCTCAGGACAGATGCTGCTTGTAACCTGCTTAATGGCTGCACGCTGAAGGGCCTGGTGAGGAGCACTATTTGGTACTCTCCTGTTGATATTCTGATGTTTTTTTTTTTTTTTCGATACAACATAGTCTGATTTGCGATAGTCTGATTGACATGGAAGTGGAAAACTCACTGTTCGGAGAGCTACATAGTCTTAGAGCACAGCCATTCGGAGGAACTCTCTTCATGGCAAGCATTTCCTCTTATGACCGGTCTCTCATTCATGGTCTTAGGTCGTCTCCTGGGGCCATGGACAAGCTGACCGCCAAGTTGAAGAGGTCGTGAGAGGATTGGTCGAAGTTCGGCAGGTGGTGGGTAGTGCAAGTGGCTTTGCTGTCCTGAAGCACTGTGGCTGAAAGAGGGTGGAGCTTTCATGAAACGCACAAAGCACAACGACGGAAAACAATCCAGAAAAGATGTTTGCACTTTGCACGATATGTTTGACCAAGCAAAGCACCACATGTTGGCTCACAAAGAGGCGATAAGCACATTCGTCCGAAATCCGTACGACTACTTACTACTACTACTACTACTTCTTCTTCTTCTACTACTACTACTTCTACTACTACTACTACTACTACTACTACTACTACTACTACTACTCTTATAACTCCTACTACCACTACAACTATCACTACTATACCTCCTAATATAATGAGTCATGACCGTTCTTGTCCCTTTGGACCCGGACATACATGGACCCATGTCGATCGCCTCATGGCCGTGGGCCACACGAGTTCGCATGAAAAACTGCCTGGCAGGGGATCCTTTGCAAGGGCACAGGGGCACGGTTGGTTGGATTGAACACATTCCATACTAAAGCAAAAATGCGACAGGTCATGTTTGGGTGCTTGAAACGCATTCTTCAGCTGGCATGCTTGCCCAAGAGGCAAAAAAAAGGGTATTAAACAGAGAAAAGCTATTGAACACAGCAATGTTCATACATTTGGCTTGAAAGATTGAGTAGTGGCAGGGTCTTGTAGCCGCTATTCTGCATAGATATGGATCAATCACATGTCTGACATGTCATGACGGGTTCCCAACACATCACATTGTCACACGGCTTTGTGAGGGAGACCGAACCTCGGTTGACTGCAAGGAGCACCACGAAAAGCACCAAACCCGGAGAAAGGGAGACATATACAGACATATCGACATGTAGAAGTTTCATTCATAAAACCCAGCCATATGATGTTATGAAGAGATATGAAGAGTTTTGCAAGATTCCATCATATTTCATCTTGATTGACGGCCTTCCAGGCAAGATGACTCCGTGGTGATGTGGTGAGCTACGTGGGATCGGTCAGATCGCGACGGTGCGACGGTTCTATATGCACGATCGGTGCACCCAGAAGGATCGAATGGCTAGTACAGATAGCGTGCCACCCTGTGACTTGTGGTTCTGCTTCTTACCAACACGTGTGTGGCCCAACTTGCGTGGCTCATGCAAGTTTTTAGCTGCGTCCGTTAGCTGCAGACTTTGTACAGTGCAAACATGCAGGGCACATGCCACCCTTGTCCGATCGTTGTAGATCGGAAGCAAGCAAGAGATGCTCACAGGGAAAGAGCCACATGTGCGCTGAATTCATCTGGGTATGAGCAAAAAAATATGGCCCAAGTTCCATTACTGTAGTTTTAGTGATGATTCCAACTGTATCCTTTAGCCATGGGGGGGTCGAAGGCTCCAGATTTTGAACCGGGCCCATGTATGCCCTGTGAGCTTACAAATGGAAGATCCCTGAAGTCATCATAGAACTGGATGTCACCACGCTGTTTGGTATTCGGATGGTCATCCTGTATCCGAACTCGTGGCCATGCCTTCCGAACTCGTGGCTGTATGTCCAGAGGCTGCATGTCCTGAGCATGCAAACTGTGCAGTTTGGGTATATAGTCATAGAGCTGCTGGTGCCATCTACTAAGCCCTGTTGGCCCGTCCAGAGTCCGCGGTCCGCGTCAGCTGCGGCGACCGGACCCGGTCGAAAGGGTGGAATAGGGCGGACCCCCCTTACCCCCAGAGGCGACCTGGAGCGTGTCCGCAGGGTGGTTGCTTCACTCATCTTCATTCCTTCCCAGAGGGTCCGGGGTCAAAGACCGTTGCCAAGTCTCGGCAGGCACAGCATGTGCAGCATGCGCCTGATGATGGAGTGTCACCCCAGTTGAAAGAGCTTCGATTGCTGGCAGAGTACCTTCGTGGTGGACGTACTGCACCCGCCAAGCGCGAAGAGAAGATGCCCCATCCCGCTGCTCGGATCCATCGACACCACTCCAAGGAGCATCCGAGACGTCATATTCATCCCAGGCCAAAGCATGCACTAAAGCATGCATTGAGTTCAGCATCGAGTTCAGAGAATCGAGTCCCCACACAGAGTCGTTTGCTTGTGATGAACCTTGATGAACCACATTCCTGCCAGTTCCTGCCCGCGATGCTGCCCCAGGAGTCGCCTGCGCCCTGCTGTGCCTTCACGCCGGAGCCCCGCACAGCGGCGCCGCTGCCGCGCCCGCGGGGCGAGCGCGGCGCTGCGGGAGAGTTCCGCGGAGCGCGGCCGATGGAGGTGCCGCAGCTGGGGACGCCCAGGCGGGGAAGGACACCAAGAGAGGTTTCATGAAGTGGATTGAAGTGGTTTGATGCGGATGTGGAGCCTGTGAAAAGAATTGTTTTCTGGTTGTGACACGCGTCAAAGCTGGAAGTTCTTGCAGTTCTAGAAGAAACAGCCTGCAAATGTAGCTGCACTGTAGGCGGCTGTAGCGGTGCTCTTTTTGAAAGATCTGAGCGTCACAGATTCACCTGTCAGTGGCCGTTTTTTTGTTCGACCAGCTTCAACTGAGCTCCTTCGAAGCTTTTGGACGACTGAGCTCACGTGGCAGGGACAACTCATTCTGTTTGCCATGGCGAATCACCTGCTCAACCTTTTTGGGGGACTTGGGGACACCACTAAACAAAATAGGTGGACAGCTTGATGTCACCAGTATTGCACCAACATGGATGCTTGAACAGGTAAACAGGTGGAAAGTTTGGTTATGGTAACCTTGATTTTGCAGGAGATCTATTCCTCAGGAGTCTTTGATGATGTTTGCCATGGCGCACTGCGACATGGCAACCCGAAGATCCCCGAAGCTCCCATCCAAGGGGGTTAACAAAGGAGGATGACAAGAGTTGAGTTTACTTTTGCACCCATACCACAGCTGTAATTCAATTCCAGTTACCCAGTAATTGCAACAATGGTGTTCCCCTGCACCTGACCGTTATAGTCATGATATAGGACTACCAGTAGTTACCAGTTGGACGGACGAACGTGGCCACCCCCCAAAGATCAAAAAGAAGTCACAAGGCCAACGACACCAACGCCTTCAGGAGCTTCGATTGCCAGACATTGACCCCAACATCCTGGCACAGTTTTGAGACGCCGCCAGCCACACCCACAGCGGTGCCAAGCTCCTTGGCTTTGCAAGAGCACATGAACGACGGACAAAATTATTGGTTGACTTATTTAGTCACGGCATGACCCTAAACCTATGTTGAGGGCTTCGTTTCTGTGGAAAACGATATGGTCCCCACCAAAAACGATAATCTTGTTAAGACGTACTGTAGTGGATACAAAGACGTTTGTGGTTACAATATGTTATTGCATTTGCATTTGCATGTTTATTTGAGCATATTAGCTAAACCGATGGGCACAACTTTTCACCAATGATAACCCCAGACAACTTCCCAAACGATAATCCAAACGATAAGCAAACGATAACCTAAATGTCGCGCCAGTCACTCCGTAGACCTACTTCTCCACATTACTAGTAACTAGTGTTTGTTCATGGGCCGAGCTACTAGGTCCCCGCTTATGTGTTGTGATCCTTGCACAGCCCAGTGCCACAAGAACCCATTCCTGTGCAGAAAGCACTGTAAGCCTCTAAGACTCTAATCTGAGGTTGTGAGTTATATTTTATGTTTTAGTCTATGTGCCGGTATGCTATGCTAACTGCGGTTTGGAGAAACATTGGAGAACGATATGGACCCCACCAAAAACGATAATCATGTCAAATGGTATTTGGCTACACAAGTAATTTTGTCCGCTGCTCACATGATGTTGCGACATGTTGCGACATGGTGTGGTTATTTCTGACAGGATAAGTATGAATACAGCTAAACCAAATAAGACCCAAGAATCCAGAGGTTTGAGTTTACTTTTCCTTTTGCTGGTTGACTGGATGGTATACCCATGGTACTCTATTGAATCTTCTTTGCATACATATGGATAGGGTGTGTACCATTACCTTGAACAACAGTTACCACTATTTTGTAATATTTTAGAGAAAGGCCTTTACTAACCCTCATCATCATCATCATCATCATCATCATCATCATCATCATCATCATCATCATCATCATCATCATCATCATCATCATTTGGCCCTGGTAATTGCATATACTCTTTAAAATAGTTCGTATACAACCATATAAATATATGGACTGGACATATGATGAACAGTTTTTATATGAAAATGATTAACTATGGATATGTTAGCTAAATATTGCGAATGTATTGACAGCTTGTCAGTCTTTCTTCGCACCTCTCTCCACCTCTCCAGGTCCGACGGTGCCGCCACTCTCGTCTCGGCCCGCCAGATTGCAGGAGTTCTCTCGGCCGAATCGGCGGAGACACCGATGAAGACGCCGGGAGACGGAAGAAGTGAAGACGCCATCGGGGGGGTGGGGCCGGTGCACATGTGCCACGCGCCACGTAGCACCAGAACAGCGCACGGTCATGAACATGAGGCTCACTTGGTTTGGTTCGAGTCCGGTTGCATTCCCAGATCACTTGGGGTGTTTGATGTTGCAGGGTGCCTGGGACTGGTCGTGTTTGGGATTTGGCACCGGAACAGCTTGGCACTGCCAGTGCAGCTGGGAACTTGCTGCCAGGAGCCACGTTCTGGACGACCCGAACGTCCACCCCCAGTGGCAGTTGACAGGAGCCATTCCGCGTCACAACTGGAAGGTTGGTAGCACTGAGAACGTTGTTTGCTTAATTAGGAATGTTAGATAATATGATATGTTCCATCCGGATATGTTCTTCGATTTCTCGTGGAGGGAAATTCAATTCTGCTCCTTTGGAGGGACAGTCTTTACACCAGGGCTGACCATGTTTTGAGCTGTCAAAACAACTGGAGTTGTCCAACAAGTCTCATCCAGATGTTGTTCCAAAGCCGGATGGCGTCGCTGTTCGAAACACTCCAGACCACCCAAGCGACACGCACACTGCAGGACGCGTGTCGCCACACCAGTGCTGGTCGCGTGTGGGGGGATCTGGAGCCGGAATGGGGGGGATCGGGCAGAGTGTTTGGTGACCGTCAGTTTCGTGTTTCGAGGAAGCATTCGGTCATTGTTCTTCGGTGGCATACAGATTTCGGTGGGATAAGGAAGGCCGCTCACCCACAAAAGAAGGCCGCGACCTGCGGAAGCTAGGACTAGGAGTTCGACCTAAGTTCTACCCGTTTTTGTAGGTGGAAATTAAGGGAAGTCGGACAAGAATGAAAAAATTGGACAGATGCGGTCTTTCTGTATATGGTCCGCAGAACATGTTCCAATCAAATCCAATCAAGTCATATGAATCATTGACACCATGCCCAAGCTCTCGATGTATTACCAATCTATGGAATAGATTCTTCACTTGACCCCCTGAAACAACCTCTATATAATATATAGTACATACATATTGCATATGCAAATATATGCAGTACACAACAAATGCCCATGTTTCATGGCCAGTTTGTGTTTGTGAGGCCCACAGTGTGCGAAGCGCCTGTGCAGTCTCAGAGGCAGTGGACTGATCGACTCGTCGTGATGGACTGACGGTTTGAACTGGTTGAACCACAAAGAACTCAACGGAGGAATGCTTTTTAGAGCGGTTTTTCATTTGGACCCAGAATAGCAGATGCTTTTGGTTTACCAGCCGTTTTAGATCACAATAAGAGGTTTTTGTTCACCCAATTCTACGTTGGGATGGCTCAATCCTGCTTTTGCAAGCCCCTTGTTCAAGTGTTCCATGCACCCCACCTCCCAGCTCATCGACCGTCCACGCAACCCTTCGTCGCCAGGATTCTGCCACCCGCCTTCGGCGGCGCGAAGCGAAGCGAACGCACGACGCTCACGAAAGGCCCGAAGGGCCCGAAAGGGCGACACAGAGCTTTCCGAAGCACAGCTGAAGCACCTGCGTTTGGGAGCTGGATCACAGAAGCGATTCCCCACGCTCAATGTAGATAGAATTCACAAGGCAACTGTAGGACAAGCAGACTTTGTGTGTTGGATGAGAACATTACAGTAAATGTTGCAATTGCTCCGGTTCCACCCATCAACCTTGGCTTCCGGTGCCAGGATGCGTCGTCCTCACGCCCAACTCCTTGCAGCCGGCAGCGTAGTGTCCACACTCCAGTTCGACGGCCCTGCGAGTGAGCCAGGATAGGCTACAGCTGAGAGATGTAGGGAGATTTGATGTCATATTATGGTGTTCATACTCTTCACATAAAGAGTTCGCAAGAAGATCCAAGAAGCACTTATTCCATGAAGTCCATGTTTCAGGTGCTTTCTTTGGATTGAGATGATTGAGTTGTCTACAACCCAGCGGCAAGTCCTTCCATCATTCCACCACATTTTTGAGATCCTATTTGCATATGCTGCTGGCCGCTTGCTTTAGTCGAATCAACTGCCGTGCTTTGCGCTGACCGTGTCGCACACTCGGAATTCAACTCCGGCACCATGGCTGGAGGGCGTCCTGTTTGACACAGATCAATCTCTTTGAACTGTTTGGGTGCAAACACCTTCCATTTCTTTCATCACCACTTAGACCAGCAAAAGTCAAACAGCCATGCCACCCCTGTGTACAATATATAGTCTTATTTCATCGGAATTGCCTGGCCTAAGACGCCAGGCTGTTTTTGCTCCGGCTCTCCATTGTTCACCGCGAGAAGGTTGCAACGGTTTCGCAGCTCTGAGGAAGTATGATCGCTCTCGTTGTTCAACAGATTTTTGCAAGCTACTGTCAAGCCACGTGTCGGTTTCAGGACCTTCGGTGACACTACCACTGAAATGTAGCGAAGCCTGTGATGGACACACTGCCGCCAAGAGACAAGAGCAGTTGTCACGGGTTCATGATTTTGGAATCTTCCGGCGGGGTCCAAGTGCTGTGTGGGTTGTGGAAGCTGCACCTTGATCATGCTGAACTGCTACTTGCATTTTTTGTTGGGCTTGCCCACACACCAATCTTCATAACTTGCCTTGAAGTTGAATTAGAAGACACAAAAGAAGACACATAAGAAGACCACTATCACAGATATCACAGTCCAGTATCACATAAAATACAGAAGTCCAGTATCACAACAGAAGACACACTGACCACTCGCTGGAACGACATAGAAGTGGATTTCACCTTCTGTCTTCCTTACGGGGCCATGCATGGCCATGCCATCCACTTCCATGTTAGTTCCAGGGAGTCTATATGTTGTGTTGATTGCTGATGGTTCATGATGGATTTGTCCTCTTGGCTCAACTGTTCTCAAATGTTCGTGGTGGCAGAAATATAGCAACCAATCAATAAAAGGCCGGTGACTTTTCAGAATACCGGCAAGTAAGTGCAAATAATCGCTGCGGGCAAAGAAATATGTTCAGCAGTTGTCACTGCCTTTAATTAATTTTGGTTGTTGACTCTTTTGGGAGACCTCATTCACCTTTCCGTACACCCTCTCTTCACCTGCTCTAGCTCGTGGACTAGAAGTGGACCTAAGCCATGGATGTGAGACTTAGCTGACTTTGCTGTCTGCATTCTCCACATGGGCCATGGCGACGCGAGTGGCGACGCGAGTGGCGACGCGAGCTGCGCGTGCTCCACGTGCTCCACGTGCTCAGCGGACGACGGCGCCGGGCAGACGAGGTGGACGAGGCGGAGGGTGGCGCGGAGCCAAGAGCAACTGGAAGAAGCGCGGTTGGAGGAGAAGCCTTGGGGTTTTGCAAGATGCGTGGAATCTGAGCACTCAGGAGGCATGGGATTATAGGATGTTTTCTTTTGAAGTTGGTTGGCCAGGATCGAAGTAGTGGAAGGCATTGAGAAAAGCTGTTATGGTGGAAGTGGACCTGTGCCACGTGAGCATCGTACAAGGCCTTGGTAGCTGTTGGAGAACAGAAATTGAATCCATGACCTTTGCACAGAAATATACTGTGCCTCTGAAAAAAATACAAACATTTTACTTCATCCTATATGGATGTTCCTTTTCTTTGCTCGGCATCAATTGTCTCTTAAGTGCGGCACTATATCTAACTCTGTCGTGTTTCTTATTTTTTCCGCCCGTACTCGGTGCGCACCGCCCGAGCGCCGCGCGAGGATTCCTTCCCGAGTTGCAAAGGAGGAAGAAGGCAGGGGAAGCATGGCCACATATAGTCGCCCCATAATGAAGATGGTGTTCAGTCCATGTCTTGGGGAGATTTTGGGGGGGAGATCTTGATTGTATCCAGTACACTAGTGTAGATTCTCGATTGTCTTGGGGTGAGGGTGAAATACAATCGAGATTCTACATTACTGTACTGCAGATCGTTTTGTCCGTCCATCTCATCAGCTTCTTGCTTGCATGATTTCGCACGTGCAAGTTGGGTTTGTTCTTGTCCGTTGGGTTCCAAAAAAAGAGCTAAAACAATCATGCCGAAGGCCTGAACTTTTCACGGAGCTTCTTTAACTCAGTCAATGTGTGTTTGACGCCAAAGCCACCTCGTTCGCAGTCTCGCCCCGCTGGGATGGTGTCGGAGCCGGATCCGCCGGGAGGTGATGCTGAGCCGGTGGATGAGAGTCAAGCGGCCAAGGACCAGCGAGTCAAGGGCAGTCAAGGCAGGGATTGGCCCATGTCCTAAGTGAAATAAAGACATATAAAGACTAAAAGATACTAAATGATGTCATATCTCACTGTTTCAGACCGACTTCATATGTTTCTTTCCCCAAATGACCGTCTTGCAAGGACGTTCATCAGGCGCTCGTTGTCGCATGTCGCTCGTTGTCCCTCTATAGCGTCCTTATAAAGTTGAGATGCTCACCTGGCTTTGGATCAAGGTAAGCCAGGCAGTTGCCATGCTGGTTTCGGTGTCCTTTGAGGTATACGGAGATCAAAATGAACAGGCCGGCCAGTGTGCAACACGCTGGTACTGGGAGACCAGCTCCAAAGTTGTAGATCATCTAAGTTACATGGAATGGACAAAAACTGCATTCCAAGAAACCACGTGTGCATTTGCATTGCCAGTCGACAAGTGGAAAGCAACAAGTTGTTTGCCCCGAATTCTTCCACTTGTTCTTCAGGTCGTTCGAAGAGGCCCAAGTGGTCGACGCACACGAGACACGACATGGTTTTAGTGGCTGAACATATCATGCAGACAGGATTTGAACCACCCCAATGAATGTACATGTACCCGTCGCATGGATTGGGTCCTGGGTGATAGAGACGAAACATGTCCAAGACCATCACCTTTCAACAGCTTGCAAATTCGTAACCATAATTCCACTGTTACCAATAGGATATACGGTATATCTACCTACTACCGAGCAATATCATATACCGCAACCGGCCGTTGCTCGGAGGAGGAGCCGTTGCGCCCGGAGCAGCTCACGCCCGAGCAGCGCCGGGCGGCGGAGCGCGCTTTGGGGGGCGAGAACTTGTTCCTCACGGGAGCCGCAGGGACTGGGCGACTGGGCTGGAGACCGAGGAGTGGAGAGGGGGGAGGATAGGGAGGAGGAGAATCAGAATGCGCAGAAGGGCCGCTGGTGGAAGGTCTTTCTGTTCGTGTTTTGGTGGATATTTTTGGGGTGGGGGGATAATGTAGAGCTTATAGGCTTATAGGTTTTAGTTTTATCTTGATTTAAAGCTGTCGTCAGATGTGATTTGGAAGCTATGTATGGCAGACTGAGCTCATCTGATGTCAGCAGCGGGACTGAGGAAAAGCTTCTTGCTTCGCTACTTGATACAGGAATTGGAGCAACGGTTCCCAGAGCAGGCAAGAATCAGTGCAGCTACTGTTGCTTTTGACGAGACGTGCTTTGTTGCAAGCACAGCCGACCAGTCGACTTGAAGCAAATGGTCGAGATTGGGTCAGAGTACCAGCCAATCATGTTGGAGGCCATCGCCAGTAGGTTGGAGGATGTTGGAGGCCATCGCTAGTAGGTTGGAGGCCGCTACCGTAGGCAGGTTGGAGATCATGGTTTCATGGAGTGAATTTGGATCAGCTGTTTGGTCTTCGGATTTCGTAGTCACCTGGAGTCGAAATCGCCGTGGTCACCACTACTTTGTTCCAGGGACTGTAGATTCTCAGCAGGTCAGCAGGTCTCAGTTGAAGGCCCTGCAGCGGGTTGAGCCTTTCCAACGCTCCACCGCAGGTGGCAGTGACAGCCTCGACTGGTGTCGCTGCCTCGTGACCCAGCTGAATGGTGTTCATTCGACTGAATCCACCACATCCCCGGTGGCCTTGACCACCAGAGAACTGCTTGTTGTCTAGCCATAGGGCTATATTATATCCCAAATCGACATATATAGCTTCATATAGCATATGTACCTACATTGTGGCAGTTTCAGGGGTCAATGATATTCCATCCATATTCCATCCATGGAGTGTTTGGGTATAGATTAATAGTATACATGCATGTGTATAATTTATAATACCTGGACATGGTATGGCTATAAGGCTATGGCTAACCTGTTTTTCCGACGCTTTTAGACCCTGACATCCTGAAAGAGCTTTCACTTCTTCATGAAACACCGGGAAATACTGCAAGATACTGCAAGGATCAAGGATCTGATGGTATATACCCTTCGATCGGCACGGCTTTTCTCTTTGAACGAGAGAACTAGTGGAACTCGGAAACACCGGAGGGCGCCAGGAAAATGATGGTTCCCGTCTTTCCCTTCCGGGCTGACTCAGTCACCAGTATAGCTTCGGAACGGAGCCCTCCTTTCCGAGCTCAGAGAGAGCTCGCTCTCGGCCCTTCGACCCGTTCCGCGTCCTTTCGACCCGTTCTTCTGAGGCACTTGGCAGGGCAAACCCTTCACAGCTTCGCGGGCTTTGGAGTGGAGACTGCCCCGGTGAAGGCCTTGAAGAAGGCCCCACCGCGACCACCACGGGGCTTTCGGGACGAGTGGACCGTTCGGGATGGTCTGCGAGTCTGCGAGTCTGGTGGTGGGCTGTTAAGCCATCCAGTTGGAAGAAACGTCCCCATCTCCAGTGGAAAAAAAAGCCGAGAAAGGATGGAAGAGCAGCCACGTGCCACGGAACTTTAGTAGATGCAGATGCCCCTGATTCCCTGATCTGATTCGAAACAAGATGGACGCTCCTGCCAGCGATCTAGTCGCAGGCACGAAGCTGGATTCGACCCGAAGAGTGGTCCTTGCCTGGTAAACAAGAAAGCTACTATAGGAAGAAGGGCATTACCTCAAAGTAACAAGGGCATCATACATCTGGTAACAAGAAGCCAAGATGTAATAAGATAAGCTCCTTATATACATCATGAGTCTAGATAGGGGTTTCTATCTCTTCCCCTGAAGACCGACCTAAATCCCCGCAGTAAACACCTACCATCCAGCCGGCTGATGGTCAGAAATTCACCGAGTGATGTTTCACAGGTAGTTTCACCTTGGACGCCGGACCCGAAGAGGGATTTCCCTCACCAGCCAAACGAGTCCGGTGAGGTCAAACAGCAGTCTGCGGCGGTCAAACGTTGGGAAGAGACACGCGTGTTGATCATTGAAACTCGGCAGCATGGAGGGGAACGACCGGTGTATTCGGATGTGAGGGTCGCCTTCGGGGCCATGCCATCCACGTAACATCACGCAAGCATGAGGATTTCAGGGAGTGTAGTTGTTCGTAATTGGAGTGCCCATGTCAGGCATTTCTCCAAGGCTTCTCTGCTACAGTAGCTCAAGATTGGTAAGCTTTAGACTCATTGATCACAAAGGCTTCCCTGCTAGCTGTCCAACAAAAAATTGGATCCCATGTTTGGAGTTCGAAGGACCAACGACCATGAACGCAGAAAAGGCGGATCTTTCTCATGCCACCTTCAGATCGTTCTCAGACACCTCCAATATATTACATTGGCCTCCTCAAAACGAAGCATCACCAATGTGATCCATTTGATGAGTCAAATGTCAGACAGGTCATGTTTGCGGAAGGCTTTCATATTCGCAGCAGTGAGAGGCTCATGTTCGTATTCCATCCCTGAGGACCACAATAAACCCCTGAAAACCACTGGGTGCTCGATGAACAACCTACTACAATGAACAGTACTCGCAGACGGTCCATAGGTCTCGTTTATTGGGTGCGCATCGGTGCGACGCATTTCGAGCGCTGCGCCAACGCCACTGCGACGTGCGTGGCGTCCGCGCGCGGCCGAGGATGAGATCTCCATGGTGGACGCTCACCTCTTGGATCTGGTCTCCAGCGTGGCCTCGAGCGTCCGGAAGAACCGCGATGCGTTCGGGGGCCTGCAGGCGCGCGTTGGTGAAAAACTCGGTTGACCGGGGGAGACGTTAAGAAAACAAGATTTCATAGCCCACATGGTGTACAAACGAGACAGGCCTTGTGGTTTTGCTGTATGTTCAGGGAGTCCTAGCTCACGTGAGCCTAGTGTATATCATGTATATACAACATACAACAAGTTGTATTAATAATTAACAACTATACATATTCACATGGTCATAAGAGTCATAAGAGCACTGTTTTGTAGGAAGGTGAGTGCTGTCATACGAATGACATTGTTGGAGTTGTTGTCACGATGTCATAGTTATATGGATCGAGCATCCTGTTTGAATCAGCCCAAGTAATGCTTATATGTAGGCATTTGGCTGACGGTCACAATGGCAAGTGACTAAGGTAGACCAGCGCTATTGTATTGGCCATTAATTATGAAACCTTGGAACAAAGTACCTGAAGCCATACCCATACGCCATCATACGCCCCTAAAGCCCCCCTGATTTCCAGCGTTGCTTGTACGACGTGTATGTCGAGCTTGCGTTGATCTGAGCGTGGCCGTTGCATCGATCTGAGCGCTAAACAAAAAGGAACGAGAGTCGAAGGACCACGCCGCCAGGTGATCTTCTGTGGAGACTTCCTCCAACTGCCACCGGTGCAGGTGCTACCGGGTGGTGTCAGCCATGGGTTGTGTGGCAAGTGTGGAAGGCAACGAAATAGAATCTCAGCAGACAGCATACCCTGGCAACAGCACAATGTAGTCAATGTGATTATTTGGTGATTAGATGGAGTGTGGATGAGTGTGGTATACATTTGGCTGAAGCTGTTCGCACGTAATTTAGCATGCCAATGTGAGTTGTGACGGTCTCAACCAAGGCCAAGGCAATTTCTCAAATATAGACCCCTTTAGGGTTGCTTGCTAATATATCACTTCATATTGGGATTTTGTTGGGGCAAGGGCCCCTTCATGTAGGATCATCCATTAAATGGACGAGCAGTGCTTCATTGATTATGAATGACCGACGGCCTCACCGGTATCATCCGGAGTTCCATTTATCCATCGGTGTTCGTGTCAAGAAAGAGTGAGCTCGGTCAGGAGCGTGGCGCACGCTCGACGAAAGCCTTTTGCTTTACGGCGAAGGCTTGGCAAAAGGCCTAGGGGATCGATTGGAATCCTGGTGGGCCAAAGAGAACGTGTCTCAGATCAATACACGTTCTCAGATCTCCAAAGTATCAGAACAATACCGGCTTCAAGGGTCCTTTTGATGTTGTCTATCTCAATGATGTCTCAAGTATTTGTCTTTGATTGACCTTTTGCATGGAATTGTTAGATCCGGGTGTGAATGTCTGAAATCAACGGGCAGGGCGGTACGCAGTTCATAGTCAATCAGCTGCCCTTCACCTCGGATCGCATCGAACGGTGCTCTCGGAGGCCAACCTGCATGACGGCACTGTCTTGCTGCGCGATGCCGTTCGGCAGCAGGGCGACGGCGCCTTCGCAGAGGCGCCCCGGCACCAGCCGGAACGGCAGACGTGCTCGGGGTTGGAAGAATAAATTCCTTTCAGCAGTGGACACGAACCCATTGGCTTTTGGGGGGGATGTCTTTTGTTAATACGTTGGTGTGGGAAACACCAACACAGAAAACACGTGCTGGGTGCTCATTCCCCAGAGAAAAAAGACAACGACAACTCAGGCGACTGGTGCTTTCGCAGGTCCATCTGTGAGAAAGACGGATTTTGACACTCATTCTGCTGGGGAAAGGCCGTTTCCAGGGCCGTTTGATGGTTTGATTGACCAACTCCTGTTTGGACCAACAGGTCTGCGAAGGTCAGGAGCGTGACGGACCTGGTTTGGATTGGATTGATACATGATGAGTCTCATTTGGATGTCGAAAAGAAAAATCAAGTAGAAAGCAGCAGCCAACTCAGATGCAATTGGAGCTGATCGTCAAAGGGATGTTTCTAGATTCTATAGATGCTTCTAGCATTCCTCTTCCAGCTTGTCCTAGTCCTTGGGCCACATCTCTTCCTGTGCCAGGTCTTAAATGAGATGAGACTAGGCATTGTGTCAGCGAAAGCGAAGGCCATGCTGACCAGATGCAATGTAAAGAGCTTAGATGGAACCGGGGAACTGGGCATGACGAGCGAGGCACACATCGTCAGACCTGGTTGGGACATCCCAGAGACATGGTCTTGCACCATTTGTCCTCTATACGAGTGGATGACTGGATGGTACCCGATGTCTTTTGAGCCAGAGCATGCGTCGTTCACTGACTCTAGGGAAGAGAAAGTGGGGGTACTTTTGACCTGGCTGATGATCTTCCAGCCCGAGAGCAAGAGGAGTCCTTGATGCGATTGAGATCAGACACCATTTGCAGCAGTGAATAATATGCAGAGTGTGCTTGGCCAAGTTCTTCCAAGTGAATAATTGACTCAGTAGGCTGTTCTAAGTGGCAGTTCCCATGACATCCCTTCAAACACGGGGTCCATAATAAGTCCCTCATCCGATGACTTGGATCCCTCCGATTTGACTGCTGAGAATCACTGGATCCATCCGAACCAACCCCCCCCAACAAACCTCCAACGAATTTCCAGACGGATGTGGACAGCAGACCCCCATCCACCCGTCCCTTGTCCCTCGACTCGGCCGAAATACGAGCGGGCGCCCCAGGTCAAGGTGAAGCCGTCACCGAGGGATGGCATCATACCCACGAAGCTCTATTGCCGGGACACCCCGAGACCCTGCGACCCGCGCGGATTCCGCGCGAATTCCGCGGACCATGACCCTGGCCCAAAGGCGCTTTGCCACGAAACGTCTGATTCGGAACGTCCGGTTAGACAGCTTCCTTCGTTGAGGAGAGACGTTTTTGGGATGGAGATCGGTCTGGGGTCTAATGGTCTCTAGACTCTTGATTAATAACCCCCCCATTTGCATTGAGAAACCTCAGGCCATGGTCCTCAGTCTACACAGTCTACAGTCGCAGATCGTGGCTCCGGAAGGCGATTTTCACGAAGCAGAGCTTCTCTCTGGAGCGAATAAGCGCCAATAGAGATGGTGTCCATTCACCACCCCCCTTGTATGGGTACTGACAGATGAAGCTGGACTTGGCCGTTGCTCCATGTGGAACTATTCAAGCACTTTTGCCAAAGAAGAAACGGAACATTTGAATCCTAGCTGGAACTGTTCAAAAAGGCAAATGCTTTCCGCAGAAGGGGAGACCGCAGAAAAAAAAGCACGTCGACACATGGGTGATTCCAAAATGGCATGATTCCACAGCCCACAAGATTTGAGGTGTTCTCCGATTTAGTTGTTCTGACACAGATACTGTTGCAAGATACGGTTGCTCCAACAAACCGTACTCCGCCAACCTGAGACTTCACAAGCCTGTTGTTTGTGATATTTACCTTTCCTGCCAGTTGCTGCTAGTGCTTTCCCAACAGGTGCACAGTACATTCGACCATGTGCACTGGCATACCTAGGCTGTGCCGTTCGTAACCAGGCAGTGTCTCTAGAGAAGATCTCCTGTCCTGTCGCATCCTTGGGCGCCTGGCTGCAAGGCCTGAATCGTGATGTCGACAAGGAGAACGCCAAACGCTTGGCCCAGCTGCCAGGCGCCAGACGCGACACGCGATCGAAAGATGCTGGGAGACGCCTACCCGCAGCAATCCCTCAACTACACTTGGAAACTGATATATATAGAGTCTTCTTGGTAGAGTTTGGTAGAGGATAACCTTTTTTCCCAACTGTCTATAGCAGTTTGGAAGCTTCTTCAACTGAAGGTTTCCCGTAGACTGACTCAGACTGACTCCATATATATATATAATATGCATACCTGGACCTTCGAACTCATAAGAATTCAGCGTGGACTTGTGAAGTGATCGTCTTCTTGGTTAAAGCGGTTGGTTCTTACTCAAATCGCTGAACTTTACTAAGTCTACTAAGTCGACTGGTTTTTGGCACCAGGATTACAACCCAATTCATGATCCAGTGCAACCAAGCTGTGTGCTTTGGTGCGCACAAAGTCCACCGCAATCTCGAAGATTCCTCGGCTCAATGAGTGGCTGAGCACTTTGTCTGGGCCCCATCCCCCGACTCTCGGTCAAAATTCAGTGCGTGTGTGGCGTGGAAAAATTATGATCGCGATCTTAATGTTGCGATATGTTGCGATCCCATTATTGCATATGGCAGCTTTGCATGTCCCCATCCATAATCCTTTGGTGTTGCATCGCCGGCCAAGGAGGCCATGAGATGTTGGTGATTGCGGCGAGCTCTTCATGAGAAACGTTATTTGGCTGCAATTTTGAGAGCCTGCATAATTAGATGTCTAGCTATTGGAGTTCATGCGCCATGAGTTTGCTCCATGATTACATTCCAAACTCCATCATGCCAACCACCGTATCACTGCTCAGGCTTCGCTGGGACCTTCGCCTTACGAGATCAAGAGCTTGGCGTTGTGGTGCCCCATTGTCTGGCATTACTCGTAGTTGTTGCATGTTGAATCTTTAGCGCTAATTGCGCCTACCATTCAGCTAGGGTTCGGCTCAGTACGCTTTTACAACGGTAGCGATTTGCCATGGCAACCGACTTGGCACGAATTTGGGAAGGGAATGAGAAGGTGAGAGAAAGAGCTAGGAGACTTGAAGCGGTCTCTTGATTCAAAGAATATGTTTGTTAGGCTAGTTTTCTATGCTTTAATGTATCTTGGATGTGTCTTTGTAGTGCATGGCTCTTGCCTGCTCCAAGGTTGTGACAACAGGACCTGTTGTGACCCGCGATTCAATGGTGGCGAATGAGGATGTGCTAGTCCACGCGATCAATGAGATAGGCTCAAGGGTCGGTGTTGATACCAACTATCATCACTTGAAAGCGCTCTACGACATGATGAAGATACCCATTGATGGTGCCTAAGATGCATATGAAATATGTACACAACCTTGGATGTATGTACACATTTTGGATGACCAGTTGTGTATATGGGACTTTGACATGGTGACTTGCTCGCCCTTGCCACTGACTGAGGAGGAGTTGTGCACACACAAGCCTGGTTCCTTCGTCGCCTCATGTCGATGTACAACGACGTGTGCCGGCGGCCACACTTGCCGCGGGAACCGGCATTACGCCGGATCCTCTCAGGGACAGGTGTGGACCTTTCACTTTATGGTCCTGCTTCCGCTGAGAATCTGGAGAAAGAGGTTGAGGTTGGTGAAGGTGAAAAAGAAGAGGAAGAAGAGGAGGGAGGTGAAGGTTCAGAGTGCCCAGAAACTGAACAGGAAGAGGAAGACCCATGCCCCTTAGAATCATAGGGGCAGTTGATTTCAAGTTTTTCCCCTTTTGTTGAACCTGCATGCCGTGCAAACTGATCAGTCCTGTACAATGTGCATCATGGTAGAATCATGATCGATCTAAGGTATTGAGGAAGTGGAGGAGACACCTCCCAACCCATCCCATGTTCCTGCACCTCCTGTTGAGCCATCCCCTGTCACTTGAACGCACGTGCGCATGTGTCCCAAAAGATCGTTTGATCGTGCTGCACGCACATGGTGAGCACACCGTTTAGCGAAACCAAGGCTCCGCCACCTTCAGCTGCCAGTGCCCAGTCTGAGTCGATGGATCCAGCGCTTGTCACGCCTCCGCCTGCAGGCCATCAGTTGGATCAAAGCATGGGTTGGGGGTCCTTCTCTAACTTGCGCCATCTACACAGGTTCCCCTATCTGCCCAGGGTTTTGAACAAACCAGCGCAACAAAGATATGGTTTTAGGTTCAATGAAATCCTTCAGTTGCATCCTGAAATGCCATTGTCCACGGTACTAGTTACATCTATAGTTACATATATAGATATATGGTCGACATTATAAAGTTAACACATTGCAGCGCAGTCACAGTGCAAGGCCGTTCTAATGTGATTGATGAGACGCCGGACAAAGTGGACAACGCGAACACAAAGCTTCAGAAGTTCGATCAGCTACAGCAGCTTCAAGCCAAGCTGCATCAGCTGTTAGAGCTGCGTAAACTTTTGGAGTTGCAGAAGCTTCAACCAAAGAACGGACCCTGTTCCTAAGATCAATTAGTACGTCACGGTCACTACCGATATTTTTAACGAACCGCTCACACTATATAATCGGCATTCTCCGGCCAAGGCTATGACAACGTGGAGACGCAGCCGATGTTCCTGAACTTCACCGAGGAGTCCTTACCTGTCGTGCTCACCAAGCCTGATGGTGAGGTACCCCATCAAGCTAGCCCAGAGCCGCACCAGCAGAGTTCGCTGCTACCAGGGGATCAGGTTGAGAAACCGGTGATTTCAAGTGCCCTGGCTGGGGAGGCCAAAGCTGATGCTGAGAAGAACGATGATGAAAAGCACATGAAAGCTCGCAAACCAAAACTGATCATTCCACCAGGTTGGGATGTACCAATCGTTCAGCAGCTGGTCAACATTTTTTGACCCGGATGTATGCAAAATGATTGATTGGACATCGGTTCTGGGAACTGGTCTTGCCGGTGTCCCGGAGGAACCGCAAGACACCAGCAAAGTGCTAAACCCTCAGGAGGAGTTGATGTCCAAATTGACTTGTGTCACAGGCAAGACAGCCTTGCAGGTCCGGGCCACTACTTGGATCACCCGAGAGGAAATCAAGAAAGTAAAGAGCTCAGCACCCAAGGCAAATTGCCTGGTCGCCACGGAGGCTCACGCTGCTTCTCCATCCAAGCCAGCTTCATGGAATGAAGAACCATGCATCAGTCCAGAAGAGCAATGCCCACCCAAAAAGCGTGGCCGAAAGCCAAAGGCAAAGGCGGATGATGAAGCTTCTCAAGAGGACAAGGCTTCAAGTTCCACAAAGGCAAAGAAAAAAAGCGAGCAACATGACAAGGAAAAGAAACGTGCACCGCCAAAGAAACGTGTCAGAGGCAAGACACGTGACAAGAACTGTGAAGAGGATGGCAACACACCTGATCGCGAGGATGATGATCCAGCAGTGGAGGAGCATCAGGGAAAGAAGAAGCGTCAGCGTAGAGTGAACGATGATGAGGCACCGGTAGCGGAGAAGAAAAGGAAGAAGGATGACTCTTGCGGCGAAAAGGCCAAGCGAGGTAAGACCTCTGATGGGAATGGCGCTGACAAGGAAGCATCCAAAAAGACCTCAAAGGGCCCGACACGTGGAGGAAAGCCAAAGCCAAGCACCCGAGCCAATGATGATGAACAGGAGTGCGAAGAAGAAGAAGAAGAAGAATCCGAGCCAAATGCAGCTTCAAGCACGCCCGCACAAAGAACTAGGGCATGCCTTGAGATGGCAAAACAGAACAGGCTTAAGAAGGAGAAGAAGGCCAAGTACAGCAGGAAGTCTGCTGCATACCACAAGGCATTCAGGGCTACCAAGGGCTCTCATGAGGACAAGAAAGCAGCTGCAAAGAAGGTGTCTTTGTTTGCATTTCGTGGGTTCCGTAAAGCTCATATGTGCGCTATTTTTTAACTGCAGGGCTGCAGTGTCATGCCAAGCCGTAAGATGGCTACGATGTCATGTACTCTAAGTCTTCCTGAATGAAGTTGCACATGACTTCAAAAAAACAGCTATAGGGTCGGGGAGGTTTCTTTGGTTGACTTTCAGGCCCCGGCCTCAAGTGGTACATCACCATTCACCAAGAAGCTGAGGCGTACGCGGAGACCAACTAGCAGGATGGGGCTACATGGGATTCTATAGGCAATGACCCACGATGCTGGGAGATGGTAGCTTTTTCGATCACCCGTGTTTGTCCAGTCGATGGGCGTGCCAACCTGGCACGGATTGATATTGACAATCATTTCACGCACAAAGGGTTGTGCGTGGGGTGCAATGCTGCCCAACCTAGCTGGATCCAATCCTTAAAGGAACCTCACAGTGGAAAATGATACGGACACCTGTTGCCTCTTACTTGCCTGCGTGCCACTTTCAGCGAAGATTCAGTCTTAATTATGTTCTTTCACAATCGATCTTGAAACTTCGATCAAAAGTGTAAACTTGACCCGAGCAATATGCGCTTCCAGGTACTGATGCCGCGCTTTGAACGTTTTGCGACAAGAGCAGCTTCCAAAAGTGACACCGACATGTTTTTTGAACGACGTAGTCGGTCTGCAAACCCATACCCGTTCGCTTCCTGCCTCGTAGTCTTCTCGATCGAATGTTTTCCGGCAGCTTCAGCACAATTGCAGTGTTGATCTCAAGCTCCTGGATCGTTTCCCGCGTTTGCGAAGCTATGGTGGTGAAAAGGAAATCCAGCGTGATCCAAAGCTTGGCGCAAATAGGGGCACCGAAGGCCGTGATACGTGGGTGATTGTGATAGCCATGTACCCCATGTACCAAATATCCCTACACCAGTCCCTAAACCCCACACAACCTCTCTGATCAGGTATTGTTGGGCATAGTGCTACTTCTCGGCTGGACTACAAACATCAACGTGGACATGAGGTTCACTATGGTTGAGTATTTCTCCGGGGCCGGCCACGTTTCCAAGATGTTTCGCAGTGATCCAAATCACCGAGTAGCTTCATTCGAGCTTCGGGATAGTGAGTCGATGGATATATTGACATGTGCTGGAATGGCGTTTTTTGGATGCACGCATATCATGCATGAATGCTTATAAGCCAATTTCTTTTGCGCGTGCATGTGGGTGTACGTGTTGCGTTTCACATTGAGGTTGGCCATACTCCTAGCTTTACAGAGCTGCCCTGGGGCTCTCCTTCTAATGGCCCCAGTTTGCAGTTCATGGACGCGCATTTCACGAGGGAGCTCATGGCGGTCATCAATCAACGTGTTCGGTGATCTTTCTAGGTCATGGATTCTGAATGCTAATGCCATGGTGTCAAGGTGGGCATTGACATGCTTTGTGGATTACAGTTTGAAAGCGCATGTTCCAAATTGTTGCACATGCAGGTGTGTGGTGATAATGCTGATGGGTGTGGCTTTGCACTCAAACTTTCTAGTCGAGCAACCTAGTGGCTCTTCTGATGTTTTCTGCAATCACCCCCGCTTGGCGTGGCTAACAAACCGTGTTGTGGTAGTACCTTGATAGCATAATCAAGGTATAGGGATGTGCTGCCATCAGTGCTCTTTTGCGAGTGGGTGGTAACACATGCAGTTCTCAGCTCAAGCGAAGGTATGGCGCCACAACTTTTGGATGATGCACCATGGAAGCAAAAGTCCCAAGCGGACCACTGTGTGGTCTGTGAACCGCGCTTTGGTCAAGGGTTTGGCCAATGTCTCAGGTTGTCTTTGGCGTGGAGCTGTTGTTTTGCAGATAGTATTCGATTAGACTTTAATCGAGCTGTTCATGTCCTAGGACAAGGGGCGGTTGGCGAAGGTTGTAAAGGACAAAAAAACAAAGATCAAGACAACCCGTGCTTGCCTCAGCCTCTTCCCAAAACATTCACGTAGCATTTGTGGGGCGGCCTGCTTAGGGAAGTACATCAAACGGGATGGTTCCATTGGCTTCTGTGGATCCACCTCATTGAAGTCAACACAGTCGGAAACTTAAGATCTTATTATGATGCTGATGTACCTTTAACCTGCTCAACTATTGCATGGTGTTCTAAGGGAATATCCACCCGGTCTTGGAAGGGCCTTGGTTCACTTGATGTCAGAACACAAGCTGCTGGAAAAACCAATCCCAACATTACGCCAGAAGTACGAAATGAAGTATGACAATGACCTCCAATTGTTTCAATCGCTAGCTCTTGGCGACACCTGGCCAGATGCGCAGCTACGTGATGTCTACCTGTACCTTTGGTCCAACAAGAAGCTATCAATACCTCAGGCTTGGAAGAAAACAATGATCGAGTTCACCCAAGAGCTCCGAGCAGTCACTTGCCAAGATACAATTTTTGGACGCGACCTTTCTTGTTTAGAAACAAGAAAGGTCGCGTCCAAAAATTGGCTTTTAGGGTCTGTTGGCTCATGTTGGTGTTCTTTGCCCATTGCCCGTACATGATCCTTTTTTGTGCAAGAATCATGTGCATGATAGTACTTACATGGGATAACTATTGCTTTCACCCTAAGGTACCAGAGGAGCTGGACCCTTTTGATCTTGGAGTTGCGAGTTAATTGAGTAGCTGCCTTTGGCAACCTAATTTGGCACAGGCTATGCCTGTCATACGCCATCTTGGCCAATTCTGATGCGCACACAGCGTGCAAGTTGTCATAAATCATATATCTCTACCAACTTTACCCGCAAAAATCCCGCAAAAAACTGTCAAACTCCCGCAAAAACCCGCAAACGCCCGCAAATCCTGATTTCTCGGAGAATGGATTTTGAGTCTATGCCTCTAAAACGCTGTGTGATTCACAATTCGACGGGAATCTCAAAAGAAGGTGCGCTCATACAAGAAGCTGAGGGGTTCAGTTGTTGTGCAACCATGACTGTATAGGTTTGACCTGTGAGATTTTGGTGGCCCAATCCTAGTTAAGACTTTTTTTGCAGCCCGGAACTCATGGCACACGCCTCCATCATGGAATCCCGCCAGACTCTGAATGAAGGCGTGGAATTAACCCAAACCCCAATCTCCTCCGATGCCGAAGCAATGATTGATGCCCAGATTGCTGTTCCTTAGATGAACTGGTATGCGATTGATCATGTTCTCAAATGCGTATATATATTAATTATATATATATATTATATGTGTATATGGACGCCCTTGTCCACTAGAGGCTGCTACCAAAGCCGTTGAGCTGCTTCAAGCCCAGCTTGGAAATGCTTTCGGTGGAACTCCAGGTTCGAACGCGCGCTGCTTGTCAATACATACAAGGACGCAACTGAGACGTTCCCTGCTAGTACGGGTGAGTGTGTCCAATCCTAGCCAAGCACCAGCTCAGGTGATTTGTTTCAGCTACCTGTGGTGGCCAATGGGGGACCGTTCACTCCAGGAATTCCTCCACCAATGTCGCCAGAGCCAAGTCAATTGCGTGCCTCTTACCAGGGGAGGGGGCCGGGCGCACCACGATCCTCTCAATCTGTCACTCTACTTTACGGTCAAGAGAGCCCGGATGGAGCAGGCAATGGGATGCAGCGTGAGGGCAATGGTAGACCACCAACCCCCCCCACCTTCCACTGTGAAAGATGCTAGTTCAGGTGAATTCGAGACTACACCACCCCCACCATCACATGAATCTGTTGAGAGTACTGTTCCCGTACCAGTACCACCTGCAACAGAGCCACCAGCAGAACCACCCGTTCAAGCACCTGCACATGAAGCAAACCGAGATCAACCAGGGGCAGCTGCAGCAGAACGAGCTGACAAGCCAGAAGAAGTAGCACCAGCAGAGCGACACCCTGAGGGTACATCACCAGCAGCACCAAGCTCCCCTGTGTCTATCTATGACAACGGCATGTATTGGCAGTTCCCTGGATACATCATATAGGGTCTATGCCATCATTACAAACATGTTGTAACTGGTCATGCAATACTGCCAAGGCTGAGACGTTATTTTAAGCCGTCAAATGGTAAATCTGTTGCAAGCCCAGAAGCCTTGGAGATGTTCGAAGACAAAAACAAGCGCACCATGGTGGCATATATGCAAGAGACTAAGAGAGGTCAAAAGGATTTAAACACCTAAAAGACGTTAAGGATCTTTAACGTCGTTTTGACCTCTCTTGGTACGTGTACTGTGTCGCGCAAACCATATCACATGTGCGGCACGGCTGCGACTAGGCGACAACTTGGCCTCGATCTTTGCGGCATCAGGTGGCAATTTCAAAGCGATGGAGTTATCGATCAGACAGATCATCCGTGAACAGGAGCAGGAAGCATTGAAGGGGGGTTGGCACACAGAACTCTCTCTGAAGGCAAAGGGATGGACAACGCGCCACCCCTACTTAACATGTATGATATGCATAACATGCTGCACTCATTGAGCACACAAAGAACTTGAACGTACACCTGCCTATAGGGTCTAGAGTCTAGGGGTCTTAGAACTTAGGTCGATGATTGCAAACGCCAAAGCTTGGGCTGAAGCTCGTGGCCTAAGCAGGAAGAACGAGGTCCATGGAGAGGATGAGTGGCGGGTGCCTACTGAGGAAACGTTTGATTTCTCTACAACTCGGTCCAAGGAAGGAGAGGGTTCTGGGTCTACGATGGTGGACGATCCAAAGGGAACTCTTCTAGACTTTAGCAAGTTCTCTGCGCAAGCTGCCATGACGTGCTTGGGCTTACATAACATGCACCTCTCCTCTCTCTCACATATATGTTCATCATGCACAGGTCACACTCCACCGTGTCTGTTCAATCCCAGGCGCGGTAGTGCAGGGAGTGGTGCCTGCAACCAGATTGCAGCCCAGAGCGCGGCGGCGGCAAAGCTGCAAAACCTTCCGATGGTCCAGCAAACCCAGGATCCGTTTGGTTCCTTTGACATATATATGTATCAATTAGGTGTTCGTGCGAAGTGATCTCTTACACGCTCGTATACGGTTATACACTGCAGTGTCATGCACATGAGTGTGAGGCTACATCACGAGCTTCGTCGACCAAATGGGGAAAAAGATGGATCGTATCGATGAGCAAAAGGACACATTATCTTTTTTGCACGCTGAACCTATTTGGTCATGCTGAACCTATTTGGTCATATGTTTACCCATCGATTTGGAATTATATATTTCACTGGTGGACAGGAAAAACTCCAGAAATCTGGTGGACCGAGGGCAACTGAGCTACTCATCTGTACTTAGCGTTAAGCTTGCGGTTTTTTGTGCAGATGCAGCTATGCACACAAAAGCTTAGGTTGGTCAATCAGCTCCAGAGTGACCGCGCTGCTTACAAAGGTGCATATGACTCTTTGATTTCCTTCCAAGAGAGCAAATGCACTGTTGCTTGCCCTTCTGCAGCTTGACAAAAATTAGATATGAAATGGCTGGAGAACTTGTGGCATGCATGCAGTGAATTTCCACCACTGACAACACCACACCAAGTTTTCCAGTGTTACCTGACTTGTAGGAGAAAGATCGAGACGATCTGCGCGCCATATTCATCAATTGCACGAAGATGGATGTCCGTGTCAACAACATCATGTCGCGCGCCAGGCTTGTGCAGTATACATATACATATTTTTTGCGCGCCGATGTCGTTTTGTCTTCTGCTGTGAAGTGGTGAAATTCCATTAAAGGCCGTTTGATGCTGTTTGCTTGTCGTCAGGTCAGTGAAGATCCAGAAGCCGAAAGCGGCTGCTGCTAAGACAGCTGCCGCTAAGGCTGCTGCTGCTAAGGCAGCTGCTGTTGCACCGCCTGCACCGTCCACCAAAAGGAGTGGCAAGCAGGCATCAGGTGAACCAAAGTCCAAAAAACGTAAGGAGGGCAAGTAGGTTGAATGGCCGGCCCTATTTTGTTTAAAGATGCACGTGTTTCTAAACACCTGCTGAAGACATCTGAACAAGATGCTTGCGATGGTTTTCATTGCGCACGTGGCAATGCTATGGGGAGAAAATGCGGGCATGACCTGACTGACGGTGCACGGTAAATTGACGGGCGCAGCTCATATATACGTACGTATATGTATTTAGTACTTTATAGTTGAAACACGTTCCAATGCAAGCCTGTGCTTGTGAATGCACTTCATTCATGAGCACTGCATGGATTTATACAGTAGTGTGCCAAACCGCTGTCCAAATTGACTGGCCAGGTGTCAATGTGCAAGCTCACTTCACCGAATTGGTTGGAGGAGAAGCTGTGTGGAGGACTTTCTTTACCGCCACCTCACGTTGTTTCGTTTAGGAGACCCCAATTTAGCAGAACATCTTCAGAATGAACATGATTGCGCTATGGAGATTTTGGACAGCTACTTCACGGGTGTTTCTTGGGTTGCCATGGGCTGTGTTTATTCCACTTGGGCGCCCCTGCAAATGTATGCATGGAACAAATTTGCCCAGGCTCAAAGTGCAACAAAGACTGCAAACATTGCCCGATTGGCAATCCACGGGGGGCTCAAAACGCTGCTCAACTTAGTATATATAGACGTATTTTGATTGGGGTGGGTCAGTTTCTGTACTTTTGCTCCAAACCCCCGAGCCATAGTACAAGTTGAAACAGAGGAGCTGGAGATCTTCTGTGCAAAATCGCTTCCGCCGGCAAGCTCCAGAACAATGCGGACCGGAACCTTCGCACGGTGATTCACAAAGCTGGAGTGACACTGCCGATTGAAATCATTACCGTCCAAACCAAGATTCAGCTTAGGCGGCCAAAGCGTGTTGTGGATATGTTTTGGCCCACCTTCTCCATGGAGAGTTGGCTACACGTGTTGGCAGAGTCTTTTTCACCATATATGTTTGGAGGGTACGAATTCGAACAAGAGAATGAATGGAGGGTGCTCCTGGGCTGGTTCTGGGATGTGTACCGCCGGTGCAACCCCCATCACCCGGTGTTTAGCTTGGAGGGTGTTGATCTTACAGCGGCTATTCCATACATGCTCCACGGGGACGAAGGCAGAGGATTACGGTCCCTTGCTTTCATGGTAGAGAGTTGGCAGTTCGTACTGTCGCATTTGGGGCCAGCATTCACCAACATATCAGGGTGCCTTGGTTTTCTAAGTCTTGTCAAGCTTTATTTTTTAAAGGCAGGCGCATCAAATTGATTGCATGTATCAAGAGATGTATGCATATATATATATAAGGGGGGTTACAATGTGTTCAAGGCACAGCTTTTGCTGGCGCATGCTCTACACCTGCATTGCATCCAAACTGTTCTATAAAGAACAAACTCTTCGGGATCTCAACGCTGCATGGGCTGAGCAAATGCAATCCTTGTTCTACAATGGTGTAGAGGCTGGGATGTCCAACGAAGCTTGATCGCCAACCATTATATTTGGTCGTTATGTTAGTTGCATGGGTTCAGAAACCTTTCAGTCAACTGAATGTGGGTTCCCGGCCAAGTGAATCTATTGCGGAGGTTCGAGGCAAACACCTCCGCCTGATCTACGTGGGTGGAAAGGGCGACTGGCCCTTTTTGAGGAAGGTGCTGCGCATGGGTTGGTTCGCATGTTGTTTTACAATGTTCCTGATGAAAGTCTCTTTCATCTCTTGGCTTCAGGCGTACAGCCTGCAAAGTGGTTTCACCAGTATCAGAAAGTGTCACTTGTGTTCGAGCAAGGTGGGGGGCGCTAAACAATATATATATATATATATATTATAGAATATATATATATGTATGTTTGACTTGTTAATATCAGAAAGTGTCACCTGTGTTCGAGTTCGAGCAAGGTGGGGGGGTTCCATAAATAGATGTGTGGTGACCCTCGATCATAGTTTGAGAGCTGGAAACCCTGAGTGCTGGTATGACATGGACGCAGATGCTCCATGGCGTGTTGAAAGACCTGGTCCATCACCCTTCAAGCGTGAGGGAAACATATTTGCTGGTGTACCTGGTGCAAGTGAGCCTTCAAGCATACTCCCGGACATTGTCCATACTTTCCATATTGGATTCGGTTCCGACATGGTCGCATCCATGGTGGTATGGCTGTGCGAGTTGGGCAAGTTCGGCGCAACCCGTTCTCTGGATAGTAGACTGCAGTCTGCTTATACGTCCTTTCAGCAGTACTGCTATGACACCAAGCGTCACAACAGCTGTGATGAATGGTGCATGAAAAAGTTTGGCATGAAATCGTTCCCCGGATTGATTGATTGCTTTATGTTTCCTTACGCCCAAGAAAAGCAAAGCGCTTATAGAGTTTCATGCCCCACAAAAGCTGCATAGTTTCATCTAGGCACAATGACTTTCCCACCTCCGTGGCTGGAAAAGGGCACGATACAGCCGTTGTTTGCAGATGGCTGCAAGCATTTATTGTTGACCTTGACCCTTGACTGCAACCTTTTTGTGACCTAAACACGGTCTCTTCCCCGCAGTGAAGCCCCCCAGCAACCTTCGACCCGAATCCAGGATTGCGACAATGAGCCCTTGGAGTACATGAGGTACACAATTTGCCAGGCTAATGACTTCTTCGACATTCTCTACCAGCATGGAATCTTTCTGAATCCAGTTGCAAGCACTGAAGCTAGGAGAGCAGCAAACAATGTTTGTGTAGCTTGCCTGTAAGAACATGTTTTCATTTTCACTTAATGCCTGACCTTCTTCGGGAACAAGTTGTGTATAGGTGAGGTTACTCTGGGAAACTTCTGGTGCCCAAGTTACTTTTGAACAATCCAGGATGGCTACGTGCGTTTGGCAGCCATTGCTTTTCGAGCTGGCAAGAAATTGTTTAAGCTGCGCCCAAAGGTCCACATGCTTGCTGAGATTGGCTTATCCTTGAGTGGATGGTCCCTTAGTCCCCATACAAGTTCCTGTTGGAGTGACGAGGATTTTGTGGGGAGGGTGAGCAGGGTTGCCAGGTCATGTCACGGAGCCACTCTCAGCATCTCATGCATGAGGAAGTGCCTTGGGTTTTACAACACCCAATTCGCCCAGAACTTAGCCAAGAAGCGCGGTTGAACAGGAACTCGACCAGGCGCTGTTCCAGGCAAAGTGTGATGTGCGTGGTTTGTCGTGGTGCGTGTGTTTCTGCAGAGGTATAAGATCATAAGATCGTTGGTTTCCCAACCAAATCGCTGAAGTTCACTAAATCGCTGGGAAAGTTAACTTCACCAGGAATTATAAGGATTCTGATGCTCCAGGTATTATGTATCTCCTTGCGGCAAACCCAGCAGGTCGGCTCCAAGAAAAGAACAGAACGCCGAGCGGCTTCACGTTCTCGTCTTCTCCACAGCCCTCGACTACTGTCTCTGCGACTGTCTCTGACGACGAGTACTGTAGACAGTCGCATCTCCAACCCGCGCCCCGTGACGTCACCAGGCGAAGCCATGAATCTCTTGGCCCGTGATCGGCTCCCCCGGCGCGTGAGCGCGCAGCAGAGAGTGGCTTTGGATCGGAAGGCGACGGAGTGTGGAGGAGTGTGGAGTGTGGTGTGGAGTGGCGACCTAGGAAATCTGTCAAAACATGACGTGTATATATATATATAATATGTATATATATATATACATATACGCTTGTAATCTAAGTAGTGAAAGAGAGAAAGATGTGGATATTACAATATGTTTCAGGAGTTTCTTTATTCACACCTTAAGTCTAGAAACTAGGACTTTCAGGGGATACTCCACAGATCTCCACAGTTTTCACTTTGTCAACTTGAGGCTTTGGGGGGCTAGCGAGTCACTGGGAGGTGTTCATGGTGTTTGTCATACCCAAAAACGCGAGATGTCAAGAAAGATCCCTTTTCCTGATGCAACATTCCATTGCGTATCCGTACCTGTCCAATGCGCGGTCCAAGCAAAAAGTGGTCAAAAAAAGAGGGGTGACCCCAAAGACCTCCATTTAATGAAGGAAGATATAACAGACGGAGGTTGGGTGCTCCCATTGAACGAAAATGAAAGACATACACACCCAAATCTAGCTCCATGCAGTTTGCATTTGCATTCTCTTTCCAATCAACTCTCTAGTGAGAAATTTAAAGCCTCGAGAGAGTGTCCATATCCCATCAAAGAGAAGCCATGAATCATGCAGTGTTCACATTGCAGCAACCTGCATCCTAGTGCCTTGCCTCCGAACACGTGTTGGTTCTTGGCCAATCATGATTCATGATTCAGTCTCAAAAGTGAATTCATTTGAGATTGCACACATGTTGGGCCGTGAAGCTCATCGCTTCAGGTGCCTTCACAACTCAGCTTGAAAGTTGGTGCCCAGGCATGGAGAGATTGAGAGAACGAGAGACTCTGTCGGACAGATGCAGTGACAGAATCGCGCAGAGCTTGTGAGACACATTTGACTCAAGCCTTTGCGAAGGAGGCACGTTTGTGTAGATGAATGGGAACTCCCTCAAGTAGCCCAGGAGGGGCTGTTGCTTCTTTTTTGCTTGGTGTTTCAATGCTTTTGATGCAATATGGCTCTCAAAACCTTTGATCGTATGGCCGTCGTATGGCCGTGAGGTTCTTTTTTGGAGAACACTTGCTCTGGTGTTTAGAGTTGCAGCTATGGGGTCCAAACCAGCCCCAAGAACCACGATTGACCCCCCACCAACGATACTTGCAAGAACAGAAACTTACCTCAAAGATGTTTATCTACAGCCAGGGAATTGTCAAGGCTGTGACGTTCATGTTTGTTAGTTTTACTCACCCATGTTAGTTGAGATGAGCAGCTCCGTCAAGCCCCTCATGTCTTGGCTACGATTGACTCTGGCCGCGTGAGAATCACATACTCACTCAAGTGATTCCATAAAGAGATCCACATACCTTCTGAGAAGGTGATTGGACACCCTCAACATGCTGGTAAACTTGAGGGTCCAGAAATCTCATGAAATCTCCTTCGTTTGAGTACCTGGCAAGATCTTCGATGGGAAGAAAGCAGATCTTCGCTGATCCTCACAGGTCATTCACCTGAAGAACGACCCAGCTTTGGGGCTGGTGAATGGCCATCGAGGCTGCGTCGAGGCTGCGTGGCCATGCTGAACTGTCCTTTGATTGTCTACCAAAAATGCCGAGTGTCAGCGCTGATGTTGCGGTAAATCGTGTTTTGTTCAATTCTGTATGTAGATGATTTGGTTGCAATAGGCAATAGGCATTGACAGATCAACAAGCGCATAGAATTGAATGTAGAACAGCCCAAACTGCATGCTTCCAACTCTTCCATGTATTACTATATCATGTATTATCAACTTGAGGATCATCATGCACTTACGCAAGCCTTCAACAATCTAGGAGGGCCAATACTAACGTTGGCAATGCAATGGGTCATGTCATTGCGTTCACGTTTTACCTTCAAGGACAGTGCTCGGCTTTGGACTATATACATCTCCAGGTGATAGCCACCTCTCACTCACCACGATTGGATCTGGATTCTCACGAAAGGTTGTCTTGGGCAACCTCAATCATTTTGGGAGGGTACTGTCCTCTGTTTAGTGGACAGGGGTCATACCTTGGGGCAACTTCAGGGGCCACGCTTATGCAGGTGTTTATTTTTATGCCTCGTACTCGGTCGAAGCGCATGCGTTACCCGCAGCACGTCACCTGCGACACGCCACCCGCGCGCGCGCGCGCGCCGCGCTCAGGGCTTTGAAGATGGAAAGCCCGTGGTGCGTTTCGACCATGGGAAGAAAGTTTGAGACTCGACCTGCATAGAAGGAGGGCCTTGTACTCCTGGTTAATGTCCAGTTCTTGAACCAGGACGTGGGACACCAACACGGTTTTGGTGCATCACCATACTGACCATCAATCCGGTTAAAGAAGGTGCACCAACAAGATCCATGCCCCGTCCAGCAGGCACAAGACGAGACCCCTCAATGTCAGTCTGCTGGTTGTTTTGTCTTCACTAAGATGGCAAGTAGGCACGGCTTGCCAGTCTTTCGCTGTGGTTTGGCTCCCAAACGGTGCAATACTTGAGCGAGGCTTGAGCTAAGATCAGTTCTCTAAGCACTTCCAGTCAGCAGCTAACTTTTGCGTTTTACACCGTTTAAATGAATTGAAGCTTGGTTGAGCTTTGGTTTTTGGTGGGCTTCCAGCCGAAACATGTCAGATCTGGATCACTTGTGTTACCTTGTTCCTCCGATCGATTCGCGCTCCTTCGATGGCTACCTGCCGCCGGGAAGACCATGGCTGGACTGCAAACCGCTGTTGGCTTCGGGCTCGCCCTGCACTGCGGCGGCTTGGTACGGTTTAGGGGTTTGCTTCTTGGAATAGGAACCCCCGGAACCCCCCGGAAGCCCGTCGCCTTTGTCGACGGGTTGATGGTTTAGCTCCTTTGACGGGCGTGTCCGGTCCTGTTGGGGGGCAAGCGGAAGCTCCGTTTTTTAATACACACTACTATGGCAGTGTCATGTTGATTCTCATATGGCAGATGAGGTTGCCTTGGAAAAAACACAGCAACACATAGTTAATTACGCACATCCATAGTTGCCAGAGGTTTGCCCGTGCGAGAACTCCTGCGTGGACTTGGCACTTGTGTTGTGGACACGGCAGTTTGAGAGAGAATCCTTAAGAGGTGCCGCGGTCATTGTATCCGTGTCTTTTCCTTTTTCTCCAGTTTGCTCTTATTTCTCTGTGTTGACTGGAGGTGCCACCTCCTTCCACGGTGAGCGGACCTTTGAGCTTGAGGAGATCTTGTATGGCGAGACCGAGAATAACCTAAATCTCTTGCAGAGACGCGCTTTGGAAAGGGGAAGAACCACTGGCAGGTCGATATGGCTTACAGATTTCCACATCGACCCTTTTTACTTGACATCAGAACGTCACTTGGCATCACCAAAACGTCACGGTGCATGAGAACGTCACCTGCGTCATCTTGAGATGATAATATGAGATGATGTTGCTTCCGTCAGCCACAAGGAAAGATCAACCAAGTGCGATGGCCATCCACTTTTAACTTCTGTGCTTCTTGTGTATTATATGTTTTTTTTTTTCCACGCGTGTAATTACACAGCCTGTCTGTCGAGAATCCATGTAAAGCCTTACTCGGTTGAGTAGAGCAGTTTTGCAAGTGCACCCGCCGTATCTCTGGCAGCTCTCTCAGTTTTGCAAGACTACGGTGTTTTGGACCTCCTAAGGCCAATGTGTGAAGAAGAACGTGAGCACTCTGAGGCCATCTTGCACCGTAGAAAACCCCATGGCACTGCTGTGGTGAAGAGTGAATATATATACTAGAATCCTTGCTCTGATGGTTTTCCAGCTTATGGTCTTCACTCACATGAAGACCTATTTTGCTATACCCTGGAAGTCCAAAGACTATGCTTTCCCTGAGTGAAGTAAAGGAAATTCCCTTTCAGATCCCATAAAGACTATTCTTTTTATAGTCTTTGGCTTACAGGGTATAGCCTATCCTCAAGTCTTCTCGTTGATCCGTTGTTTTGCATAGCGAGTCACGTCGTCACGCTGATCATTCGTGACAGGAACTTCAGCTTCGGCATCATGGGTTGCGATCCTCCCATGTCCTTGGCGCGCTCGGTGGTGAGCGCCGTTGAACACCTGGAGACTCGGCGGCCACGGCGGGTGGCCGGCGGCTCACTACTAACTACTACTAATGTTGACCTCTGATTAATAGATGTATTGTCAAATATTGAAATTCATCCCAGGTTCCAAGAAAGAATTATAAAATGAAATGTCCCCTTACTAAAACAACTATTAAAATAAAGGTGAATTAGTAGTCAATTAGAAATGAATTGGAATTGAATTTGAATTGAATATAAAGTGGTAACTTTATTCCGGGTCCCTTTATTAATCATAGGTCAAGATCAAGTAACTCCTGCTGCTACTACTACTACATAGTTCGATGCCTGGAGGGCAGGCCTAACTCACGAGTTGGACCGAGAATGAGGATGGTTGTTAAGCTGGCAGCTTGTAGATGATGGTTGTATCAAGCAGATGGCATGTTCGATGCCGGGCCAGGTCGTACAAAGCTTGCCCCTCGTGTATCGTGTGTTTTCGGATTCCTTGGGAGCAGTGTGTTCGGGCTGAGCTCTGCGACCCAGGAGAAATCTCACGAGAAGAAGTCCGACTACGTGATCTTCACTGGAGATTTCACAAGACATCACCCGGAGAAGCTTGGGTTCAAGCAGCCCTGCCGCAGCCCTGCCGCAGCCACGGCGTTTTGTCTCTTTAGGCCGTACATGATGTGGTTTGTTGTCCTTTTGTACCAGGGACGTGTGACAAAAACGGTGGACACCGGTTCAAGAGCTTGATTCACATGCTGAAAGACCAGGACACTTCAGCATCCCTTTGAGAATGTCTCCGGCATCATTGGTGAAGTCTCCTCAGCAATGAATCACCTGAGACCTGGGCAGTATGTCTTTGGTGCCCTGGGCAATGATGACAATCCCGCAAATTATTTCCAAAACATTACCAGCAACAAGTCCTCAAACCGATGGTTTGAAGCAGTCGGCCATCAGATTGAGACTGCTCATTGCATGAGCAAAGAGACCCGGAAGCAGTTCAACTATGGCAGTTTTTTTGAGATGCAGATTGGCAATTTGACGATTCTCAGCATTGCAACCGTCAACTGAATAGCATTGTGTTTGACAAACCTTTTGCTTTGTTTTTTGTTTCCATACTAGTAAGGGGCGACAAATTTGGAGCAACTACAACAACTGATGGAAGAGGGTGTGTGTACGTGTTGTTTGCCCTTTCAGGTGACAGTCATTGGAAACCAAGGTCATATATTCTGTGAAGCATGCCCCTGCCAACACATCTGGGCAGGACCCATTTTACCAATTTGCTTGGTTGCGGCAGAAGCTCTTTGAAGCTGTCCTGGAAAATCGAAAAGTGTGGATCGTAGGCCAGCATTGGGATTGGCCAAGAATCATTGATGCGTTTACTATTCAACATAACAGAACATGGTTGACACAGATCAAGTAGACAGTAGTCCTATAATATCCTATAATAGGATGTATATACAACTAAATGTTTTGAACAACACCACATTTGATGTTGTGGTGCACATGGTGCGTAGCTGTGCACCATCATTCGCGCAGACATCTGTTTGCGCATGTTCCCCAAGCAGGTCATGTGCCACCTGGAATGGAGACCTTTGGATACAGCGAGAATTGGCAGCCACGTTTCCAGGTCAAAGCATCACCAAACCCCAGACACGACCCATGTCTGTCATCTGCCGATCATGTCTGACCTCTGACCACCAGCAGCAGCACCCCCTTAACCGGATCGGTCAATAGACCCCAGACACTCCATGGGACTGCCATATATGCCGATCAGTTGACCCCCAAACCACCCCTGGCCTGATCGGCATATATGTCAGTCCCATGGAGTGTCTGGGGACTAGTCCCATGGACTCGTCTCCGGGAACCCACGCGACTCGTCGCGTGTCGTGTGGTCGACGCCCGGTGCCGATCCTTCGCTGTGCGGTCCGACGGTCTGGTCCGTTCGAGGGGACCGGGAGTGACCCGTGAGCACCGCGGGGGAGGCGGGAAAGGATGGGAGAGGCCTGGGGGGTCAGAGATGGGGACGTCCTGCTTGGTGTCTGTGTGTTGAAAGGTCACCCCTTTTGACACCTGAAAAAAAAGTGGAGAACCACTTGTTTTGGACGGTCTTCCTGGGGTGTTCATTTTGTGGAGTCGGAGTGCAGGTAGTAAATGGTAGTAAGATGTAGTAGCATTTGCTGCAGAATTCATGTTTGTTCTAGATTTGCTTTGGGCAAGAAACCAACCAACCTCCGGTTTCAACCGGATCCCCTGGACGTAACTTTAGTATAGCTGCTTTGTTTCTGCTTCCCCAAACCAGCAACCAATAAGATCAGACAGACACGACGCAACACATCAGCACGTCGTGCTGGTCGCACTGCTTAGCTGTTGGATTTGAGATGTGAGGCTTTGTGCAAGACTATTTGGACATTGTGCAGGATGAAGTCTTGGGAAGATGCTTGGATTAAACTCCCTGAAATCATCAGGCCGGGTTAAGTGGGCGGTATGGCCCTATAAACAGGCTGATTGTTTTTCGATCACCAAACAACAAAACACCAGGTGGTGCCATCCACTTCCATGTTAGTCTTCCTCAGAGAGTAGACTGAGTGCTCCTGGCCTTGTCTCCTGCGGCGCCGTTCCCTCCGTCCAGGTGGGGCGTGAATCGGCTCCAGAAGCCCAGGCATGCCCCCTTCTGAGAATTCAGGGGCTGAAGGGACAGCCCTACTGGTTGAGATGAAGGTTGTTTTTTTGTTTTTTTCGCATAACGATTTACCACTGCGTTTGGGGAGTTCTGATGGTGGAGGATGTCTTCACAATTTGTCCATCATCTTGCCATCATTATTGTTGAGCCTTTCCAACCTGCTTTCGATGTTTTGTTAGGGCAACGAAGCATAGGTGTCATCGCAGCTCAACTATTTGGACACGTTCACAAAGACGAGATCCGGCTTTTGCCTCATCCTGTACGCGGAGCTGGGCCTATTTTCTTGTCATCGGCACTCAGCCCTGTCTACTACAATAATCCGTCATTCAAGACTGTGACTTCGGTGAAAGGATGTGGACGACGGAAGAGCGGTGTTCGTGTTCTTGTCAGTGATGGAAAGGCATTGTGAATGTGAAGAGCGGCTGGAGTAGGTCTGGATGATTGATCCATTACAAGTCCATAAATAATAAACAAACATATCTTATATCATCGACAAAAAAGAGGGCATCGTGCTTTGTCGCCACGGGGTGTTTTTGTTTGTGTTTTGCTGAATGTCAGGTGACCTATGATAAGCACACTGGAGACTTTCTGGACTTTGATGTGTTTCTCGCGCAGCAAGTCTTCTCACCAGGCTTTGACCGGTCCACCAGCCATCGAGCCATCGAGGATGCCAGGATGTGTATATAGCGAGACCCCCGAGACCCACTGGACCAATGGGTTGAACTGAGAGGTCTCTCTATAGTATATAAATACACACCCGACGTTGGACGTTGATTGGTCCCAAGTTCCAAGGTTTCTGACTCGGATCTCCAATGTCTCTGCTTTGGAGTGGGAATTTGGCTATGGCTTCAAACGTCTCTACCAATTGCCAAATCTTAGCATGGAGAGCCTTGCAACAATGGCATCTCAACTGTTGGAAGGTGAAAGCACATGGAAAAGCAGCTGGTCTGCAAATACTTGAAGCACAAAATCACGGCTAGGAATTCCCAATTTCAAAACGGACATTGGTTATGCAGCTGTGAGCCTTTGTTCCACAATGCGGGCGACCTGGTTTGTAAGGTTATGCCTACTGGTACACGGCTGGATATCCAAACGATCTTCAACGCTTTTCTGCGAATGCCAGCGATTCTCCTGAAGAAGCTGCCATACGTTTATTCAGACGGCACCAGCATCAGACCTGACTGCTAAACATATTTTATGTGTTGATTTTTCTTGCCAATCTGGAATCACCAGGTTTTAGAAACCTTGGTGTTGTTTTGACTGGTTGTGAATGTTTGTGATATTACCCAACAAAACCCATCAACAAATACTGTCAGCATCTGTCAGCGTAGTGTGCTGTGTGGAGCAAGGAGCCAGGGTGGGGGGACGAGTTTTCCTGTTAGAACCGCTCCATATCAGGTATGTGTGCGCAATCACGATTCAATCAGCAGAAAGCTATCAAGAATGTGTCTTTCCGAAGAGAGGACAGTTTCAGTTTGCCTTTTGAATTTGGATTTTGCGAGCTAGTCTAGTGTCTTTCTGGTGGAAGCATGCGCTACGGGGAGGTTCCCCCAACAGGGGGCAAGAAGCTGCTCCCCTAAAAAGACTCCCGCCGAACTTTTGCCCAAATCCACAAATTTGACGAACGTTTTAGATTTTGTTGCATTCTGCATTCGGACCGGACATATAGGACTGTGTTTCCATCTATATATTTCCCAGGTAGCTCCACACCCTGGAAATTCGCCTCAGGTGTGGATTCCGCCACTGTGATCTCCTGGCGCTCCAGATCAGCGCGCGACGCGAGCGGCGAGCTTGGTGGCGCGGGTCCGAGGACGAGTGTGCATCGCTTGGTTCAAGGAATCCCTCAAGACTTGGAGGAGGAGGAGCAGATGATCTTAGCGAGATTGCTGAGGTGGAATCGATTCCCTCATCTTGCTGAGTGTGCCACAATCTGATGCTTGAAAAATTGCTATTACTGTTTTGATTGTAGAATGATGAAGACTTGGAGAATGCAGGGGTTGGGTGAGAAGACAGGCGCATCAGTGCGCCTCCAGAACCCCCCCCCAACGTATGTCATATGCGCCCTGTCCACATCGATGCTGTCCACATCGGTGTACCCCTCCAGGTGGGCAGAGCTTCGTCACGTGTCAGAGGCGGCCCAGATCATCGGCTGGGCTGAGCAACACCGCTGGAGGAAGCTCTTGAAGACGTATGGGCCATCGGTGGAGAAGGCGCAAGAGACCGGGGTCTCCTTAGATGAACTTTGGCAAAAGATCCTGAAGGTACCTAGCACTTCCTGTCTGGGTGCCTTGGAGTAGGAGACCTACAATAAGTAGGGTAGGGTAGTCTATTGGACACCCAGACAGGATGAGCCTGGTATGTTACAGTTGTTGTTATTTGTTTTTTAAAATATGTGTGGTTGTTTTATACCCCAGACGCTCCATGTATGGTACATATGCCTACATTGACCCTAAGCCACCCCAATGTGTCTGGGTACTATCAGCAAGAAATGAGGGAAAGAACTTGGAACCGCCTCCAAGGAAGTTGTTTTAGGAGAACATGTTGAGCTATGCTGCTTAGAACTCGAGTTGACAACATGCCAGTCATGATTCCGGTTTGTATTTACTTTGACACGCCATAGATCACCATATGGGTGTGGATCTGAATATGGAGAAACCCAGCCACAGGGTTTTGTCACATCCCAATGAAAAGACAGAGATTTCTTGGCAAACCATCCTGCCATCGTTTCATCATTTTCACAGAAGGTTCGGTTCATTGATAGTTGTTCATCAAATATTAACGTACGTGTCATCGTATTGAACATTCTGCGTGAAGCCAGTTTCATCAACTTCACAAAGGTTGCAATCTTGTCATCAAATGTTCATGTACAAAAGAATGTATTGAACATCCTACTATATCAATGGTTTCGCACCGAGGATATCTTCACAAGACCCGGCACCTCTGAGAGATGAGACTCCTGCGTGCACCGACGATCCTGACCAGTCGACCCAAATGCAAGCACCGCTGCAACGTCACGCGGAAAAAGGTCTGGCAGGAGAAAAGCTTCTGAGCTTTTCAGTAGTTTGTCGATTCTAGATGTCTTGCAACACATATCATGTTTCAAGACATGATAAAAGATTGGATATCCACATATTCAATTCCCTGCCTCTATATATATATATATAGATGTTGTAGCTTTGCCCATTTGGAGCATCCTGGCATCAGTTGAGCCGAATTTGTTCCTTCAGCATTACTCCAAGATCACTTCGGGATCTCCGTTGGACACTGCCTTGCAAGTTCTAACGTACAAGATAGTTGTCAATTCGGTTACGACCCCTATGGATCCACATACCTTCTCAGAAGGCAATTGGACCCTCCCGGCACCTACATAAATAGTCTCCGTCCTCACCGTACCTCAAAAGGTGGCAGTGGATCCATTCGGTTACTACAGGATCTTAATATTTAATATACCTCTATGGAGCCAGGCCGCCACAACCACAATCATCTGACAAGGAAGCAGAGTTCCTGCCACTCTAAGTCATCAGAATCGGAGAAGCTTTTGATTGGAGACCTGTCGCATGGGCTGGGAGCAGTTGATCTCAGGTATTGGAGTGCACAGGTTCACCCAAGGACAAGGAGCTTCGCGCCTGGAGAGGCTGGGCGCCCAGCTGGTTTTGGGGCTTTTTTTTTGTCGGTTGAACATTCAGTGCTGAGTCTCAAGAAGCCCTTTATCGAAAGTTTAAGCCTGAAATCAATGTGTGCCGGTTCAAGAATCCAGACACATCACACATCAGGACACATCCGCTTCAAACTCATCAAATCGAAAGAAGTCGAAGCTGTGTTTTGTTTCACAACACTCGGGAATGGATCCATCATACCTGGTGCATGAGCAGTGAACTACAACATGCCAATGGTATACATATTACATATGTTTATAATATATATATATATATATGTTGTTTAAACATGTGCAATGCAGCTCCAGCACCCATGCTATAGCGAGGATACCCTGGGTGTTAAAATCCAAACAAAGCCTGAACATTTAATTTATAGAGACACATATGGACCTACATAATGGACTAAGAACTCTGGAATATAATTTTATACAGAAGCTGATGTGGAGTGGCTTGAATTCTTGGTGAAGTGAACTCACAATTTATGGTACAAACACTCTGCGGTTCTGGCTTTGTACTGTTGGAGGTCAGTTGGGTCGTCATTTTAGAGATACAATCAATCATCTATCCACTATTACAGTAGAACTTGATTTGCCAATTTCATAGGCTATTTATGTGCTGGAAGAAAGAACAACAACAACAACAACCGTTTTCCTATGCTAGAGGTTGGTCAACCCATCCGCTTGGTTTGCAACACTTCTCAGTTCCGCCGGTGTTCCGTTCCCCTGAAATAGACTCAGGTTCCAAGTTCCGCTGAAACTCGGATGGGCACTGACTGTACATAAGGTGCACCGGGTGGATGCTGGAGAGAGGGGGACGACCACCTCGCTCGGTCTGGCTGCAGAGCGAACGGGCACGGTCGGCAGAGCTTCCAGTGGAACGACCCGCTGGGTAAGGTGAACAGACGACCAGTCTACCCAGTGACAAAGGGGGGTAATGCCCAGGGGGGACACCCCTGATCGAAAATACGCATTCATAATCCATAGATGTCGATAGTCACATCCATTTTCAGTATAAACAGTTAGCTGTGCAAATAGTCATCCGTGCCGTACCACTATGGTCAGACGTTAAACCCAGACACTCCATGGGACTGGAATCAAAAAGACCGCCCCATTGACTCCCCTGGCACCACCCCTGGCCTGATCGGCATGTATTCCATCCGTGGAGCATCATGGTAAAACCCAGACACTGACTAGATATGAGAGCATCAGTATAGTCCGGGAGCATCAGTATATTCCTTCTCCTGGACACGACCTGTTTGGGACTGCCAGGACGGACTGCCTTCAAAACGGCCAGGGGTGCCAGGAGGGTTTGTCTGGGGCGGCAGTCCCGTGGAGCGTCCGTCCATACGTGGAGCAGCCGTCCTCACCCACCTCGCCAGAGTGACGGGACTGGGACCCGAGGGATCGGAAAACAGCGGGCTGAGCAGTTGCAGGGTGCTACAGAACAAACAATCTCATGATGAAACCTATGATATCTTAATGCCAGTAGCTACTAGTAATGCCAGGAGCTACTAGTAGCTTCTTGTTATTAGTTGCGATGGCCGGCCTCCAACCTATTTATTTATTTGACCTCGCTGGCGAGCCCGAACATGATGACGGGTTGTTTCGGAGAGTTCGTCTAACGCGACATCGGCAGGCACAAGGGATGACCCTGACTCGCGCAGAGCTTCAGCTGGACAACGTCTTCGAGGTGGGTCACCCGTTTTGTTTAGACAGCCAAAATGTCTCTCTCGGTGGCTTGTCGACCCAGTCCGGGTCCAGGTACCGTCGAACGGAGGTGTTCGTACGTCCGTACGAAACGGTCCGGGTCGTTGCCAAACCCGGACCATCTGAGTCCAAGGGGTCCGGGTCCTGGATCCGAGGAATATCTGGGAGCAGTGGATCTTGGGGTGTCCCATCAGCTGGCTCTTCATCCTGGAACAGATCGCTCAAAGACGTTAGGACAGGTAGATGACAGATAGGTAGGTGACAGATAGGTGACATCCTCTAGACGTTTTTTAGGTGACATCCTGTGTTCAAGACGATGCATGATGTTTCTTTGTTAAAGAATTGGGTGGTACCTTAACCATCATCATGCACATTCATTCATGCAGGGACACCTCAGGGAATTGGATAGACCCAACCCAACCTTTATGCCTATATACATTGACCCCTGAAACCACTCCAATGTATAATATATGCCAGTCTCATGCAATTCTTGGGTGATAGATCAAGAGTGATTCGATCATATTCGATCCGCAAAAAGTCCGGAAAAATCCAGGGCTAACCCTGGTGGACTCGGATTGACTTTCAAGATCGTTAGATGCTTTGTTCGATGCCAATCCAAGAGGGGTTATTGTTTTTGTTTGGTGTTGTGTGCCAACAGGGGTATATACTATAGAGTATATAGGTTGTTTGCATTTGCATCCACAGTCCCCGTTCAGTAAATTGACTTGCACAGTAGAGGAGATACATGATTGTGTTTGATTGAAAGTTATCTCATCAGTTATCTTATGATGTTAGCTTTACTTGCCATAAAACCTACACATCTCCGTCCGGCTTCGCATTCCTTGTGGTTTGGACCTTTTTTTTCACCAGTTCCGAGTCAGTTCCATCATGATCCACCGACTCCGGTCAGGCAGGTCAGAGCTATGTCGCCCTGTCGCGGCTCACAGGTGGGAGTCGGTCCTCGACCGACTCAGGGTTCGTAGGGCGTCGGCGCTACGTTGAGCTGTTTTCATTCACGAGCGACTCAGGAAAAGTGGATCACCTTCCCAACCTTTTTGGGGATTGGGGTCACCCTACCCAGACAGATGGAACAGATGGAAGAAGGACGAGGGAGTCACTTGATGGAAAGATTTGGTGTTCATTGTGTAGAATCTTGATCAAAAAAAACCAGACATGGATTGCAAGAACGTCTTCATATGGGGGCCTCCCCATATTCTCACATGTTTTGAGCAACTGAAACCACACCTCACTTGCCCAGCAAAATGCGAACTTCCATGTCTAAGGAACACTTCCATGTTCATGTTTGACTCAACACATCAACGACTTGACCTGTTGATGGCATACTAACTCGCTAAGTGCTCTTGATTTGGGCAATGCACTGTTCTTTGCGTCCTTCTGGAGCTTGGGATGTTTGTTTCGCTTCTCGCCAGGGACACAGGGGCTTTGGATCCGTGGTGCTGCACAATTGGAAAGCTCTTGTCGTGCCCATCCGGAAGTCTTGAGCTTCTACCAGGCGCACAGGTTTGATGACACAAAACATCACTACTTTTCGATATATGTGTACAAACCACTGTAGAAGTCCGGTTCCATGTGAAGTGTTTGAAACGGACTGACTGATTGATCAGCTGGGAGTAACAAACCAAAATCAGAAGGGGGATTGCATCAGAGACGCTTCCAAGCATCACGTTGCTGCACACAGGAAGCTACTCCACACATGCTGTCCACTCGATCGCCTTGACCGCATAGGAAGCTGAGCACCGGAGCCGCAGAGCTTCCTCGGCGTCCGTCCGTGCTCCTGGATTGAATCTGAATCTGTTCGCTTGTAGGTTGGAGGCCATTGCTATTAGGTTGGAGGACATCAATTCTCTCAAATAGATGTGAAGTGTCCTTTTCTGTGCTCGAAGGGAAGTTGATGCAGTGACCATGGACAATTGTCCTTCTTGCATCCAAAATACACAAACCAAACCCTCCAGCCAGAGCGGACAAGCCTAAGCCATCAATGAATAGATGTGAAGACACTGGGAATCAGCTGCTTGCGCTTGCATCCGCCGGCAAACTGCCGGTTTGATGTTCCAGGTGAGAGCTTGGGATGAGATGACGCCTGTCAAGACTGAGGCACATCACACAGTCCAACCATAAAATGTAGCCACACACCAATCCTTGGTTGCTGGATATAATACATTGGAATTGGGGACGCTTTCAATGGTCACCGTAGCAAGAGAATACACGTTGTGTGCATTGGTTTTGCTGATGTAACTTCTGTAACTGATTGAACGTTTCCACATAGGCATTTTGCGCATGCAGGTCACTGTCACCGCAAAGCAAAAGACTGAATCGCAGCCGAAGGACCGGCGGTGTGCCCCCAGCCTCAAGCATCTTTGGCATCCAGCCGAAGCAGTTGAAGAGTACTCCATGAACTGTGCACCTCAGACACTTCTGCGCTTCTTCATGCGCGACACAGCCCGTCGCTTCTGCCCGCCTCCTTCAGGCCTCGCCCTTGGATCGCCCGTGTTCGCCGGTTTCGCCGAGACGACGAGACCCATCGAGACCCATCGAGACGACGAGACGACGAGGGTTTCGACCAGACGAGACTTCACCCAGCCAAGCGTTCGCAGTCCGCAACAAGGAAGCGCACGTGTTGTTAACGGTTTGCTGTCAAGCTGCTTTTTTAGCAAACCTTTGGGGTGGGTGTTTTTGTGGATTTACTAAATCAGTGACAAGTGTATTTTGCCCATCAGCTTTGACTTTGACAAACTTGTTTACTGTTTGTTTGCATCCTGCACAAAAAACAACAACAAAAACTTGTAGGACCTATAGACTATAGATGCCTATACTATAGATACCTATAGTCATTATCAGAGGAAAGCAGGACAGCATGTCTTCTACTTCGACAGTCAAGACTTCTTCCGTTCGTTCACCAGGATCCCCTGGAAGCTGCGACCCTTCGAGCACTGCCAGGCGAGCTCCAACTCTTTCGCCGCTGAATTGGTCGTCAACGGGTTTGAGCATCAGACTTCTTCGGGTCTCGGCCGCCAGAGGCCTCCAAACAAAAAGCGGACCATGAATTGAACCCCAGTCATTGAGTCATGAGTCATTGAGTCATGAGTCATGAGTCTCAGGACCAGAATCTTAGTCGAGTCATGCTTGGAGAAAGGCGTAGTGAGTGGACAGAGTGAGTGCCGCTGTTTTCAGTCCAGGTTTGAGTGGAGAGCTGAGACCTGAGTGACCCAAATGTCCACATCTCTCACGTCCGCATTCCGCAGGTACCTTGTTCTGTCCTCTTGAAACCGCAACTCTCAAGTGATGTATTCAGACATGAAAAGAACGTGGACCATCGCTGGTAGGTTGGAGGCCATCGCTGGTAGGTTGGAATCAGAGGTCACTCAAGTCCATCGCAGGACCTCAGGGCAAGAGACCACCGGTCACAGCAGTCACCGCAGCAGTCCCACGAGCACGGTCCTCGCTGCTGGAGCGTCTCTCCAAGAGGAGCCGAACTGGACCGGGCGAGACCGGATGCGAAGGAGAGAGCAACGAGGTTCATTTTTAAGAGAGAAGATCAGAAGATCTATATAGTTGTTCTATTCAGTTTGGGGGCATCGCCAGTTGTATAGAGATGCGGTGGAAGAAGATCCAAATCCTTAAAGACATGTCATCCGAGCAATGGACCAGACTGTGAAGAAACATGTCATGAAGCATGGCTGAACAGAAGGGTAGGCCCGAAGTGTGCAGTGAGTGCCCTTCTACTTCAAGCAGTGCCTGGTCCTCTTCCTCATTGATGACGTTGCTGAGAGGCAACCTCGCAGAATTCAAAAGTGCTCGCAATCGTTTAGTTTCCCTATAGAATCTAGGAACCATATGACGAGTGCGAGCGCGAGCTAAAATCGCGTCCTAGGTAGAAGCGGACCTCAGTAGCTACTAGCTACCTACCCCCCAAGGCGAGACCTGGGCCTCCACCTGGAGCCATTGATTCGTTTTCGGCTTGTTTGCTTGGAGGACCTTCTCTCCTGGGCACGGGGAAGTTGGTGGCAAAGATTCACCGGTTCCCTGGCGCGTCCAAACGTCGGCGCAAACCGTCGAGGTCGTCCCGTCTTGACGGAGATGTTTGGGAGGTTCTGTTTTGCAAACCCGCTGGAGTCGTGGAACATCTGGACTGAGATGTACTGACAAATGGAAACTCAACCCTGTGAAATTTGGTTAAACGCCAAGGCTCCAAAGAAGGCCAAAGGCAGCCCAACGCGGTGGGTAACTCCACTGAGACTTGACGGCAAGCAGCATCGTAAGCAATGGCCGAAGGAGCCCAAACTGCATGGTTGTTTCTTTTCAAACTAGTTGCCATACTTTGGGCAGGGCATCCATACTCATGCTTCAGATATAAACAGTCAAGATATCATGTTGCAAGTTCTCAGCATTAATATCCTTGAAGAGAGTGATTTCGGTCTCAGCCGAGGAAACATTGGTGTGATCCAATTAATATTGATTGATTTGGATGTGGGGAGCATGGGGCAACTGACAAATCAATTGCAAAAAAATGTGCTGATTGGCAAAGCGACGGTCTTTCAACACTGCGCTTGGTCCTGAAGTGCGGGCACTGTATGGCAAGGTATATTGTAATACCAATGGCCTCCAACCTAATAGCGATGGCCTTCAACATACTAGCAATGGCCTCCAACCTACTAACTATATTATTTGATATGTGTTTGCACATTGTATGAACGGAAAGATGAAAGTCGATGACTTTGTTCTCAACGGTGAGCTGATGTGATGCATGTTTTTCCCGCAGCATGCCCTTTGCAGCCTGGTGTCGTCACGATTCTGCTTTTGACCAATCGATTGTTTTACCATGGCGGATGGGGCTGACCTTCAGAAGGTCTTGCAACAGAAAAAAGAAGAACGCCATCGCCTTGAGCAAGAAAGGCAATGGCTCATGCAACGAGACAGCAAAGAGCGCAAGCTGACTTCGGCTATGGCCCTGGCCACGAAACGCGCCAAGAGGGTCATTTGGTTCATGAAACCTAGCAGCGTTTGTCTTAGATGTGCCTTTTGCCGGACTTGTTTATAGCTTGGATCCCGAAACTCTTTGAAAGACTATATACGCTATACAGTGAAATCCATCCGGGAGGTTCTTTTTTCCAAGACAGTGACCTATCACGGGAGGTGAAGACCATTGATTTGTGCTTCGTTGTGGACCTCACGGCTTCCATGCAGTGGTGGCTCAAGACTGTTCATGAGAAGATGGATGAGATCATCGAAGATAACAGGCAGTATTTGGGAGAGCTTGCTCGGGTGAGGGTTGCCTTTGTAGGTTACCGTGACTATGATGACAAAGACCATCCAGTGGTGCATCCATTTACCAACAACATCGACGAGATCAAAACATTTTTGAAGCGTTTGGAGGCCAATGGTGGTGGTGATGTGAGTGAAGATGTCCTTACAGGCTTGGAAGAAGCATTGAAGCTAGATTGGTCCGCCACAGCAAAGGTGCTGTATTTGCTGAGCCAGACTCCCCACCATGGCTGGCGTTTTCACCAACTGTGCGAACTGAACACAGACGCGCAGAGCCTGAAAGAAGTGGTAGCTGCTTCAGGTGTCCAAGACAAAGCGCAGGTGGAACGATCACTTCCAAACGAATTCTACGACCTACATTGCGAGGATCCTAGGCAGTGGACGCCTATGGATGATGTCCTGAAGGAGACACTGCACATTTTGAATGAATGTATACACACGCTCTGTGTATATAATGCAATTAATTAATATGTGTATGCAGACACTTGGCACTACCAAGGCCATGGGGATACAAACAGAGGAGAAGTCTTAAGAGCCTTGCACACATGCCCGTAACTATGTATGTATTGTAAATAGTGTACCTAGAATATCCTAGAATTGGACTTAATTGGCCCTTGCTTTGATATGAAAATGCCATACATGATATGGTAAAATTAAATGAGTGTTTTTCCTTCTCCCTTATGCTTGTATTCTAGGGTCACTCAGGTGACCTCACATTCCAGGCGCTTGTTATGGCAGCAAGTTGCATCAGTTCGCCGCTCACAGGAGTTTCAACAGCGAGGGGTACAAATGGTGATTCTTCGGCTTGGGACGGTCACTGACAAAATGATACAGGCCCGGTTGGAGCATGGAACTTGTAGCATGCAGGAACTGAAAGCAAACTATGTTGAAGTTCCTTTTGGGCCTGGATGCACAGTATTTCCTTTATGCTTCAGGTGTCAAGGTGGATATTATTCCTGCATGAGTCAGTGACTGGAAACGCGAACCACGATGCTTGAAGGTCTTCAAACAGCAATATTCAGTTCCCGGAACAGCTTCATTGGAGCTCAAGGTCTATGATGCTCGTCGAGATGCCAAGCATTTCCGCTGCATCGTGTCTTCATCCTCGGCGAACAGCTTCAGCGGCTCAGCTTCACGGATGGGTCAAGCGAGAGCAGTCCCCCAGAAGCTGCTAACATACGTCGTGGATGACACGCCCGTGAATTGGGAAGTCAGAGATGGATGGTGTACAGTAGAAGCACAACTCTACACCTACATCATGAATGAAGTGGACGAGCCGCCGCAGAAGACCTCGTGTCCCTTCATGGCAGCCCTTCATCCAAGGCCCTTTGGCAAGGGAGCGATGCGATTTGCTTTCTATCTTGTTGACCAAGGACACCCAGACCGCAAGTATGTGGGCAAAGTCTATCAGTTTGACGACCCTGCTTTCCAACAAAAGTCCACCTACGAGGGGGACATGGCTTCGCAGGCGGTGGCTGGCTATTTGGCAAAGGAGTTTAGCGTTCAGTACCTTGACTGTCCTCATACTCTTAAGACCCTTAGTTCTTTTGGTGTAGAAGGGATTTCTTACTAAACCACTGGTGTCACTCATTAGTTCGGTTAAACCTTTCGCAAAAGACCATCTGGACCTCCAAGGTACGTCGAAGATCCAATTGAGTTTGTGCAAGCTCAGCTTTTGGACTTGGGCGCTGATTCAGACTTTCCTTTTCGCTTTATGGCGATTGAACCCTGGATCCCAGGCAGGGGTAGAGTTGCGGATCGGTGCCATGCAAATACGGGTGTGTATTCAAAAGAAACATAGGGAGACCTCCAAGGAGTTCCGAATCGCGTTCAGTTCGGCAAATAGAGCAGTCTGAACTAGCGAGGGCCAGGGTGTTTTGCTATTGGAGCACCCACGTAAATAGGTGGTGCATATGTGGTCCATGCCTGAGCATCCAACCGGCAGAGCCCCTGCACTGCAATCCCCTAGGTAGGTATGAGAAGTTCACCTCCAATGCTGGCTACATCTCCAAAGATTCTGACTTGGCGCAAGCGTTCACACACTTCACTTGGGAATTCACAGCCGGGGACATCATGGTCGCTGACATTCAGGGAGGTGGTAACACCTTGACTGATCCACAGATTCATTCTCAGGACACAGATCGCTTTGGGCGAGGAAACTTGGCCACCAAAGGCATGGACGCCTTCTTCTTGAACCACACGTGCAATGATATTTGTCATACTCTTAAGTTGCGAGAACATCCTCTTCAGCCAGGCCCTGCGCCTGAAGATGTCGTTGCTTGGCCAGGACTCGACGCCATTCCCGAGATGGCGACTTCAGGCAGGGACCATGAGCCAACTGCACCCATGCGGCGGACCATGTGTTGCAGCTGTTTGCGCTAAAAGAGGAAGGGTTTGCACTAATCACAAAGATTCCAAATCCATGAGACTGGACACTTTGGACTGACTTGTTTGAGACTAAAAGTTGGCCGCGTCATGTGAGTCTGGCGCCAGGTCAAGACCTAAAGGTGGATTGGATGCCGTTGCCCGGTTCCAAACTCAGCCTCTTCCTCGATGCCGTGCGGACAGACGCGATGGTTGAGTGGCTTGAAGGATCTGCCACGTGCACTCTCGGCGGCGCGGTGGTTGAGTGGCAAGGACGCTGGCCAAAGATAGCGCAGGTTCTCCCAGATTCACCTGCCTTTGACGCTGAATGTCGAGCAGACACCTATTTGGACCTCGTTGGAGCGCAAAAGGTGGAAGGGTGGTCAAGGGAGGAGGTATTGAAACTCTTGGCCTCCGACAACAACATGATGGTCTTCAGGGCATCCAATGACAAGATCAAGTCTATGCTCTCGGAGGCCTCAAGAGAAAGTTCGCCAGCTCGCGGGGATTTGAGAGACATGTTGCACTTCATGTCGGATCTGGAAGATCACCTTGAGCATGTGCTTGAAGGTCTTTCTCGCAGAGATGAAGCAAAGGGATTTCTTCATGACTTGTTTGCGAAGCGCCTCCACCTCCACAAAGACTTTGCGAGTCTGAATTGCGATTGGGTAATGTTTGTTGTTTTACAATTATAGTCAAAGACAGGGTACCTACCCTCGCGGATTCTTGGAAGGTGGTGAAGTTTGCACAGATTACTTCTACGTGTGCGACGTACAGGGTAGACTAGACTAGGCTTCCCCAACTAAGAGCTTGTCGCAAGTGAGGAAGCACATGTTTCTCGACAGATTGCGATTGGATGCCACAGAAAGGCTGCAACAGCCAGACAGCTCAGAGGGTGCCGACCTTAACTGATTCAAAAGGATTTGGATCCGAAACTCGGTACTAGCTCAAGACAAATGGCGGCTCTTGGAACAGACACGTATCATACGCGTGTGGGCAGTTTCCAAGCTTCCAAAACATGGTCAGTGAGTGTTCGAGCGCATATACTTCAAATCACTTCCTGGCGTTAGCGCATAAGGGTGCACTTGGTTGCGTAAGCTTGCGCACGTGCGACAGAAGGTGGAACATCGTTGCGTAAGGTGTGTGAGTGTGTGATGACACGATTAATTATCTGGAAGACTCGTGACTATTGGACAAGGCCTTGTTGGTTGAGACAAGGTTTGGAGTCATGTCACTCCGTTTTGGGCTTACCTACGTGACTCGAGTCCTTGCGAAAGAAGCAAACTTTCTGCAAGCTGCTTGCCAACTCTTGTGGGAAAACTGCGACAAACACCGGATCGTGAATTGACCTATTTCCGGCACAACTTGTCATTCCAGAGTGATGAAATGTTGCTATGCTGCCTATACTAACTAGTTGCAATTGCAATGGTATTAAACGGCCTCGTCGAACTCGAGCATAGTGGCAAAATCCATTGGGTAAAGTGCTGTATATATAGATTATGTAGCCATAACATGCCGTAACCATCTGTAACCATAATAATTTTAATGAAAGCTCGCGCTGTGTTCCCGCACGCACAAGCACAAACACAATAATAGCAGAAGGATCGCGCAATTTAGTCAAAGCTGAACATGTTGGATGCAAAATGATGCGATAGTGTTTGCTAAGTGTAGGTTGGAGTGTCGGGCAGTCGGGCAATTTGTTTCTTCTGACCGTTTTTTGTCATGTTTATCCCCTGGCCTGTCTCTCTTTTTCATCGAAGTGTGTCGTTCTTCTTGTTTGGTCAGCGGACTGAGGTTGGAATGATGAGCTTCAGGTGCCATATGACTCCTTGGCTGGGGCCACCTTCGCTTGGACCCAGCCTCCAAGGGTCCTTAGCGTTGCTGCAGGATCGCCAGCAGAGGGGCAGTTGTCCATTGGTGCCCTTCAAGCACTTAGTGTTTGTTGTTAACGCACGGGAGGGAGTTGAGAGGGCGGATCTCAACTTAGTTGTAATGAGACTTGAGGTGTAGAAGCACCCGAGTGTGCATTTCCAGGTGTCCAAGATACGCATCATAGGCAAAAGGCATGAGAGCAATGTATTGTGAAAGCTGAAGCCAAAACTTGAACAATTTGAATGACGCAAGAATGGCCCTTGGCTAGCTGACTTGTGCAGATTCTTGGGTTTGATTTCTGTGGTTTGCCTCTAGGGTGAACTGTGAAATCAAAAAACCGTTACATATAGCGGCCACCCAATCGCATCCAACCCCCGCCTATGACAAACTTGACTTGCCAGGTGATGCACTGATTGCAATTGATGAAGAAAACACTGAAAGAATGTCGCGCCTGCAGATCTTAAAACAGCTAGAGAATTGCCGTGGCATTGAAGTGCGTGTGGGCGATGCTACCCGTTGCTTGCCTGACAATATTTGTGCTCATGATGTTTGCCCACTAGTTCCTCAGGCCCTTGCATCGCAGAGAATGTATCAACTGCCGCTGGATTATTAGGTAGTGTTGTTTGTTTGGTTTGTTTCTGGAAGCCATATCACTGCATGGCAATCTGGTCTTCTCGTGTATGCCACTCAACATACCTTGTCAGTAAGTGGTACATCAGTCCTCGCAGCCGGATTGCCGAAGCGCAGAGGTTCGGAGCAATTTGAGCGTTTGAGCGGCTTGGAAGTCGGCAGCATGGCTGGAAGGAGAATGACTTGGACAGACCCGCCCAGCTTTCACGATGGCAATCTACTTTTGGAGATTGGTGGTGTGGAGGTGTTCGGGAAGTCGAAGCAGGAAGTCTTGGCATTGCTGAAAACATCGGACGGCTGGGCCCGCTTAGATCTTGAACACGTGAAACTGGGGAGGCGCCTCTCGAAATTGGGGTGCCAAGACCGATTGCAGGAACTCAAGGTGCCAGTTCACATGGACTTCACTTGTCAAGGCTGTGCCCGAGAACCTTTGATCGGTGCCTGCCACACATGCAAGGATTGCAGCGTGCACTTGTGCAGTGCTTGCTATCGAGGCAGGGCGCATGCGCACACGCCGGGTCACAGCTTCTCAGTGCTGGAGTACGCAGGGGCGGATGCTTTCGATGCAAAGCCACCACCGAAGTTGGAAGACGGATCAGCTGTGGTAGTCATTGGCACAGGCAAGAAGTGGGATGGGCAGCCCGGGCTTGCCATGAATATGGCACCGGCTTCTTCTGAAGGCCATTCACTCTGGACTGTGCTGATTGAAGGCGAGGACGAAGCGTTGGAACTTGAGGCTAAGCACCTTTTCCTTCGGTCTGAGGAAGCCCAGAAGTGCCAGGAGACAGACCTGGCAGCCCCTCAAAACCAGAAACCCGAAGCAAAGCCTGAGGTGCTGCGGAGTCAACCGGAGTCAACCCCATTGCCAAGCTCGAAAAGCCATATACCGGAACCGGCCGAACCGAAGCCGCGTTTCACACTGGTCCAACCTGAGGAGATGGGTCGAGGGTTGACCAGGCAAAAGTCAGCGCGAGAGCTGAGACAGGAAATGAGACAGGAAAAGGGGCAGGAAGCGTTAGACAGATTTCAGGCAGCCCCTCCCACTGCCCGCAAGGTTCCGTTGCTTTGCAAAGGCAAGTGCGGCACAATGGTGGAGACGGAGAAGGCGGATTACATCAAGAAAGGGCAAGCAGGAGTTTTTTGTGAGCTTTGTTCTCAAAAATGCATTGCCTCAAAGAAGCAAGCATCTTGCCAGAAGTGCACTGCAGGCTTCGAGTACTCTCAATTTGTTTTGGATTTGGAAGGCAGTCGCTCTGCTCCAAACCTTTGCAACAATTGCCGTGAAAGCCAGGAGGATGGCTGGGCAATTGTTAGCGGACCCATTTCCAGCACCTGAGCCATCACGTTTTTGCGAATTGTTGCATGTTGTTATATACCCATTGCAAATCGGGAGTTCTTTTTAGCGCATGCGACAAATGCATCGATTTAACAATCCTGATTCGATAGATTGTTGATGGCTTCAATTTTGTTGGGATTATAGTATAATCACACCATCTAATGGCAATATTTTAAAACAACGCCGAAAATATATATAATATGTAATGTGGAATTGAAAGAATAAAATTGATATGGTGTTTAATATTATGATTTGATTGTTCCCCACCTGCCAGGTGAGGGTTGTTAGATTTTATGTTAGCTGACTTCTCCTTCTCCTCCTCCTCCTCCTCCTTCTTCTCCTCCTCGCCGGACCTTAACCACGACCATCCACGCCCAGTGTTCCCTGCCGCACCTCAACCACGACCATCCACGCCCAGTGTTCCCTGCCGGACCTCAACCACGACCATCTGCGCCTAGTGTTCCCCCGCCGGACCTCAACCACGACCATCCACGCCCAGTGTTCCCTGCCGGACCTCAACCACGACCATCCGCGCCCAGTGTTCCCTGCCGGACCTCAACCACGACCATCCGTGCCCAGTCTTCCTCGCCGGACCTCAACCACGACCATCCGCGCCCAGTGTTCCCTGGCGGACCTCAACCACGACCATCCGCGCCCAGTGTTCCCCGCCGGACCTCAACACACAATTATTACAAGCAGAACCACAAACACACAACCACAAACACAATCAGAAACACACAATCACAAACGCACAGTCACAAACACACAACGACAAACACAACTACAAAGACACAATCACAAACACATAACCACAAACACAACCACAAACACACAACCACAAACACACAACCACAAACACACAACCACAAGCACACAACCACAAGCACACAACCACAAACACACAACCACAAACACACAACCACAACCACAAACACACAACCACAAACACACAACCACAAGCACACAACCACAACCACACAACCACAAACACACAACCACAAACACACAACCACAAGCATACAACCACAAACACACACCACAAACACACAACCACAAACACACAACCACAAACACAACCACAACCACAAACGCAACCACAAACACACTACCACAAACACAACCGCCAACACAACAAGCACATCCACAAACACACAATCACAAACACACAGCCACAAACACACAATCACAAACACAACCACAACCACAACACAGCGCACAACCACAACCACAACACACAATCATAGCACACAACCCGAGGACCCACAAGCAAAATCGATAAATACAATACTCACGACCATGGCAACATGCTCCTGACTATGGCATCAAGACATTGTTGAAATGTCATGGTGGGGATCACTTGAAGTAAAGTAATTGATTTGATTTGCTTTTATTTTTTGATATTATATTTAATATTTTAGGTAATTTTGTAAATATTGATTAATTAGAATTTATATAGAATTGATTAAAATATATCTATAGGATATAAATATATTGTTTTATTTTGTTATATATTTGTATTAATAATATTTCTATAATTTATATATTGATTTGATTTATATTTTTGTATTTTGTTTGATATTTCAAACTATAGAAACGTACGAATTAAATCGATTTAAAATATATATATGTAATAGCGGATGAAAATCGTTTTTATTAAATATGATAGACTAGTAGAAAAGGAGAATGGTTATATATTAGTAGATACCTTTTGGGGGAAGGTAATCTTCGTAAAAACGTTTCTATGATATTGGTGGTTCGTCGTAGGCGAAGAGTTGTTGGCGATATTGATGATGAAGAAGAAGGCGACGATTAAGGATAAGATCGAGAAGGGTAATTGGTTTTGGAAAATGGAGAGGAGGAAGTCGATTTGTAAGGATCGTAGGATTAATTAATATGTTTTTATTTGATGATTTTTTTTTCGGAATAATTGAGGGAATTAAAAGAATTGTAAAATTCATATTTTATTTATTTATTTTGGATGGAATGTATGTTAATTAGGTATGGGTATATGATTTTCGAGGGCGATAAGAATTCGATAAAATCTTAATGTTTGTTAAGAAAATTTGAGGAATTTAGTAAATCGTTATGATAAAAAGATAATAAGATATTATATGATATAATTTATAAATCTTTATTTAAAATTATTTATGGACAATTTTTATATTAA
>CAXAMN010027872.1:293092-348344 GCA_963970005.1 Durusdinium trenchii
TGAAGTCAAGCTAAATGGTGGTACGACCACAAGAGAAGAACCACCCATGGCACGGCACGTCGTCTGATGCGCAAGACAGTGGACAACGGTCCTCGATGCTGCTGGAGTCAAGTAGTTGTTGATCGTTTTGTGCAATGTTTTGCTCACCCACCAACAATAGCAACAAGGACTGATGGCATCGCCGGTGTGCGAAGCTCTACAATCTACTGTATATTATACCTGGACCTTTTTCATGTCTTTTTCTCTTTGCAACACTCGCCTGTACTTGGCCGCCTTTTCAGCCAGCCTATCTCTGCTTGGTCAAAATGACCAGTCCCACCTTGCTACCAATGGAGTCATTTACAGCGCGCTACAAACCTCCACTCTTTGCTTTTTGCGCAGCGTTTAGCCGCTTCACCATGAACCTTGGCTGGATCTCAGGCAAATGTCTCCTCCTCCATCAGAGTGAGGCTGCACAGTGGTCATCATTCAGTTTAAACAATTGTCAAGTCACACTTGTGCTGCCCTTGAACTTCAATAGTGGTTCTTCTTATTCTTATTTGTTGAATTCCAGATTCTTCACACTATGTTTAAGCGTGTTTGGTTGACATTCCCAAATCACCTCTAATTATAAGGTGTCTGGATCTCTCACTGAGCTCCACACTGCTCACTGTCGAAGAGCCGTTGCGTGCAATTCCAGATGCACTGCTGATCCTGGCGTGTTGGTAGCAGTAGGCTCGGTAGGATGTTTGGATCAGCGGTGTAAATGCAAATGCTCAACTGGTCGCCTTGATAAGGATGACAAACAATGAAGGTGGGGACGATACAGTCAACAAAGCCTTTCCCCACCCAAGGTCCTTGTAAGCTAGTGAATCTTCTGGAGTGTCAACACACCTGGCAAAATGCCAGCTGGTGTTGTGCACACAAAACACAAGAACAATGCCACAACAAATCTACTGTCTGCCTTCAAACTGCTGAATCTACAGCCAATCAGCGTGTCCAGAAATCAAACGAATCATTGTGATTGGACACGTTCACTGAAAAGCAACTTCCATCATCATATGCAACCATCACAAGGCTTGCAAATCAATAGAATGAAAGCTCCAATCAGCCTCCTGTACTATGTGTATGCATTTCTTGTCTGCTTCCAAATCAGTTTGCGCGTGAAACAAAGACCGAATGTCAGCATTGGCCTTTCAAAACAATGCCCCAAGATCTTCATGGTTGCCTTCTGGCCCTGACAGCTCAATTCACCATCGCAAAACCCCAAGCGGGTGCGATCTTACAATGTATTTCTCCTCTCAAAGGTGAACATTGAACATGAGGAAGGACCTATATGCCTAATGCCCTGGTCCTATTCTTGCAGGCCAGAACCAAAGAAGGAGCTACCAAACCGTGCAACGTGCTGTACCGTGTGCGGCCGTGCGATGTGTTTGTTGGAACTTCACCATCCTCACCAAACTGCTCTGGAAACCGCCTGAGCCATGATGATCCTTTGTTGAACAAAATAGAGGGGTTGATGCAAAATCATATATATATATAACTACTGTACCTCTTGATTGTTCACTGGGGAATATCCCCTTCCCATGAATCAACCAAAGAGCTGAATGACGGCCATCCATGCGGCCTGAATGACCTGCTGCATCTGAAGTATACCAGCTGCTCTCTCCATCTGTTCCGGTGCCGCGGCCGACTACATCCGTGTGTCTGTGGTGGGCAATGTCATTGGAGGGGCGGTTTTGGAAAGAGGAGTGAAGACCAGGTGGACAAAAACTCTCTTTGCACAAGTACGTCAATATCGATCAGTAGCACAGAATATCGATCACAGGCACAGAAAACTGACTTAAACCTGACAAAGCCGGTGTTTTTACCTTTACCTTCTTCTCAATGAACCCGGCACTCACATACCCTTTTGCTCTGTCCTTTGCGTGATTTGGTTCCTCGCGCATCTTCCCACGCATTTTTCCTCTGAGGCGCTGACATCTGCCTGTGAAGCACCCGACGAGCCGAGGTCCATAATGCCTGCGGCGAGGTCGAACTCGACTCGGTAGTAATTTTGGGGACCCAGCCAAGTCAAACAAAGCCAGTCGCTGAGACAATGGAGTAAGCAGTAAGTGATTGGCTTTTTGGAAGCCAAGTAAGGCGAGCTGATGTTTGTTTGGGGGAATCTAAGTTGCAAAGGGAGTGGGGGAACCCCCGTAGCTCTGCAGCAAAAGACAAAAAGCACTTGGTGGTCCACCTAGACAAATGTTCCGTCACCAAACCCAAACTTGGTACTATACCACGGTCAGTCTATGCAGGCACGCACACTTGAATCTATACGCTTCTCTTATCGATGGGACGTACTATCCTACCTCCCACGAGATGCAACTGCAAAACAACATCATTTCTTTGAGAGGATGCTCCAATCTTTTGGACACTTCGCAGCCGAAGCATCTGTCTTGTTTGTGTGTGAATCTTAGCATCAAACTCGCGCAACAATCACCTGTCTTGCTGCAATTGCAAAGCATGCCAAATCCGTCCAGTGACCGTACGACCAGGCTGCTTGCTCCTGACCACCAACGTTCGCGCACGAAGAAGCAGCAAATCACCTTCCCGCGTCTGCTCCGGGTCTGCTCCGCCCCACTGGACCCGAAGCACCCATGCATGTTTTTGTTGTTTTTCGTTCGAAAGGTGTGCGCCTCGAAGATTGACCTCGTCCACGGCCAGCAAAGCAATTCACGCGTTCTTCTCTCTTCCCGGAACCCGGCGCGCGGTTCGAAAGGGTGGTGGTGGGGTTGATGCTACAGCCGGAACCCGGCTGCGCAGAGCCGCTATCTTGAGCCACAAATAAAGAAATCAATTCATGGACTCATGGACATTCAGTGCTGTTCTTGAACCCTTGAGAGCCGAGACCACCAAAAGAAACCAAATGGGTTTAGTTAGGGTTTTAGGGTTTAGGGTTGATTGAGTGAGCAAAAACTGTTCACGGCACAACATGCAAAACTGCCACCCAAAATACATATGCAAGTCCACACACAAATGATCCTTTTCGGCCAGGCACCCATCACGTAACTTTGTGCAGTGCCATGAAAAAGAAGCATGCCAAGGTATGTCAAGCATGATCCTCACCCCGCCCAGAAAGGCCTCCACCTTATCCTCATCAACAAGGTTGAGGAACATAGGTGGTCTGGTTTGGATCTGAAGGTTTCTGCTTCACAGAACCTCCACTTGCATCTAACTACAGAATTCGATAAATCATCTGTTGGCGACTACCCACTGTACATCCGGACTACCAACAGCGAAAATCCATGCGTACCCAATAGCGCAATGAATGCCTCTCCTTGCAAAAAAACTTGCTTGCAGGCTCGCGTGTTCTGGGTTGCAAGTTAGGGCACAAATTACAGTATATAAAGACCTCCTAGCAAAAGCAAACAATTGCCCTCTGGACAAAATGGGTCAAGCTAAGGATCATACTACGCTGCAAAACAAGGTTTACTGGCCTAGTATACAGCTGGAAGCCAGAAATTGTCAGCCTGACAGAGATTAATCAACTTCAACGCTGCACCACAAGTACCACATCACCAGCTCAGCACTACCAGTAGCCATCAGTAGCTGTTGCCAACCTGAAGCTTTTCATGCATCGTGTTGTTGAAAACCAACCGACTCAAGCAACTTACCCAACCTACCCACCATCACCCACAAACATACACCCCACCATCACACCCCCACCAACCCGGTCCAAGGGTCGAGTCAATGCCCAAAGCCGGTCGGTGACCAACTCGCCGCTTCTCGAGGCTCAAGGAGTCGATGAATCTCCAGAATCGATGCCATTGGAAGAGGGTTATTCTGCAACCTGCCGCGCGCGTCTGTCTGGCGGCTGGACCGACGGCCGGACGACTCGGCGTCACACGGGGAGCGAGGCGAACCGGGGAACCGGGCTATACCCGAGCGGAGCGCCCATGCCCTATGCCAACCAGAACCAAGCTCCAACCATTGGACTGGACCGGACTGGACCCGATCCTTCGTCGCTTCATTCTCATGTCGTTTCATTGTATCTGATTTGTTTGGCGAGCCACCCTAGCCCTAGCTGTTTGCTTTTTCGTGCTATCCATGGTGCAAGAAAAACAGCCAAAATCAAAGGCTTTAGCAGTTGCAGCAGCAGTGGTACTAGGAAGCCATGTACTCTAAATGTGGCTGGTGCATCCAAAAAGGACATCTGATTGTGTTGAAAGCACAGCCCCAGCGTCTCAATGGTCCACTCACGATTGTGTCGTGGATTCTTTCGCAAGGCATTCGCCAACTTCTTAGCGCTCTTCTCCGGACAATCGATGCTGGCCAGCGCCAGGCGGAAGGGAGCCTCCCACAGTGGATCGAATGTTTTTCGTCGCCGCTGAACGGCTACGGCAAAGGACTCATTTTAAAAAATATTCTAAACTACATGCAAAGCATAAAAGAGCTTACCCTCTGAGTCAGTAACATGGAAGTGGAAGGCCCACTGTGTGTAGAGAAAAATTGTCTTCCAAAGGCCTATTATCCACTTCCATGATTGAGTTCAAACAGGATAAGTTTTAAAGCAAAGCTTCAAGGCCACTTCTTTGGTTTCGGGGCCCGCGCTGGAGAAGTATGTCTTGCTATGCAATCACCTGGGATAGAAAAGCTCCTCCTCCAACAAAGCAAACCACCCCTCCCGCTCATAGACTTCCCAGCCTCTTCGGATGACCGCCATTCCCTGAGATCCAAACCTCACCTACTGGGGCCCCTACCTGCCGATGAACTGGACCCAGGAAAAGCACTCAAAAACACCGAGACCTTGGGTGTTTGGCGCCTCGCCTTGGCCTCCAACCGATGACCGAAGGGTGTGCGCCTCGCCTGCTGCCAAAATGGTAGCTCGTCCACTAGAAGATCCACACCCTCGCTTCCGATCCGTGGATTGCCCGACAAATCCACCAGCCGAAGCGAGGAGATCCAAGCCCAACCTGACCAAAAACGAGGGAAAACTCGGAATCGTCATGTTTGTTGGGGTTTCTAGAACTGGGGTACTAGTTGATAGGGATACCCTCCAACAAACATGGAAGCAAACCATCTAGGGGCCCTGCCATCCATGTAACCATGATTAGTTGGATAGGTGGGGGATGGTGCGGGCATGCAGATCTGCCATGAAATCCTCCAGAGATTGGATTACTAAGTTGGGCTGGGTTGTTTAGTAAGTGGAAAACAACCATTTAAAAACAAAGGATGAAAAAGGCCATCTTTTTCAGGCGCCCTGAAAACCACGGAGAATGAAGAATGGTCCATGGTCCGAATCCCACGCATATGAAACATGACACCACGTGATGTCCCACGACATCCCTGATGTCTAAATCTACAGCATTCAACTCTCCATGACGGTTGGAAATCCGAGCCAAGCCTCTGAATTTTGGCTCTTTTGCCGTCTCATGCTTGGTGAGGTGTTGTTTTCAGGGTCGAAAAGGAAGTTGAATCAATCTGAGTGTGACAGTTGAATCTATAATATAACTATATCTATATATTATGTCTAATGATGTCCAATCGTTCTAAATCTATGGATGCAACAATGCTGGCCACGCCCTCTTTCATCTAACTTTGCATGAGATGAGATGTGAAGGGCACTCGTTGCGGAGTCGTGGCCCGTTCGTTTTCAACCCGTGATATGCTATGGGAATCCATGGGAATATGTGACCTGAATCCCGCTTGTGTTTTTGTTCACCAGCTGGCCTGGCGGGCCAGCATTCCACAACTGCTTGAAAACATGTAAAAGCAAATGAATCTTGGACGAAGACGCCAACCAAAAATAAAAGACAGCTTTTTGTTTACGCCTAAAACCACAAAACATCCTCAAGTGCCTCATCAATCCCAAACACTCCATGTTACATGGGGTGGTGGTGGTTTGAGGGGTCAATGGCATGACAAACAACATGGAGTCTCTGGGTCTTGAGGCACCAGAATTGCTGCGATGTAAACCCTCCAAATGGAAGAGCCACGGGGGCCCTCGGATCGAAGACCGAACACCGGGAGCTGCCTTCTGCCAGTGCTTGCACACCTGAAACAAGGCGTCGATCTCAAGCGGTTTAGAAGGGACGAACAAGAAACCATCGCTGGGTCCAAGCGAAACTGGCGAAACGCAATTGAAACTGCAGATTGCCATGAAAGTCATAGATTTGGTGCAAACATGCAGTAAAACAACTGAGACAACTGCCAGTCTAACAGCATCGACATGAACAATTGTTTGTCACCTTCAGCACCCGGAAATCTTGAGAGATAATAGAGGGTGACATGACTTACTTGCCAGAGGAGTTTAGGTTTGGCAGTGCAAGTCGACCAGTTTCAATGCCAAAAGCACAACGTTCCTAGAACGACCTCTGTTTTGGACTGCCAACCATAGATGGCCCTTTACCTATCAGAACGGGGGTCAAACGATTGTCAAAGGCAATACCTGGAGAGTAGTTCTTGCTCATGGATACTGGGCCCGCGGATCCTTCGTTCGTTCGGATAGGTGGTTTCATCGTCCACGTCGAACAACGTGGTTTTCCGCTTCATGGCATGAAACAACATGTTCCTATAAAACGAGGGCAAAACGACGGCTGCTTCCAGGAAAAACATATATATATAATATAAGCATGATCAAGCCCGTTGGACGCAATGGCACTTGTTTTGGATGTTTTATATGTTTTTTTTTGGTTTTTTGTTGAGTCTCCTTTCACCCCACTGCGGCGCTGGTTTTTTTCATCACCAACTGGTGGACCAGGTTGGACGACCACTCCGTGGCGCAGCGCCGAACCAACCGAGATCGGTCATCGAATCGGTCGACGACAGCACTGGTGTGTTCCTGGATGGTCAGGGTGGACCAAGAGGCAGACATACCGAGCACCTTGCAACGGCAGTGCCCCCCTGGTATTCGGTATTCATGTTATACTGAGTCTTTGGTATTTTTATGATCCTGGTAGTAGTATAATACAAAGCCTCTGAAATCATCATGGTGGAAGTGGATGGTGCCCCCCTGTTTGGTCCGGATTGCGTCGAGTCCATCCAAAATGCCGATTCTTGGACCGCTTTGTATCCATCTCTTGGGAGTGGTTTCAGAGTTAGATGGACTGCCCTAAGAATCCGAGTCCGGGCTCTCCATGGGGGTCGGACCCGACACCTTCGCAGGGGTCTGGACCCTAACCAAACCCTATGTGTTTGAGGGCCCGGATTCTTAGGGTGGCACCCAAAAAACATGTCCTTATAGTGGACACGACCAACTAATGGTGCCAGTCCCCTCGGGTCGTGGTCCTTATAGTGGATTGAGAGGACCAATGGCACAGACCCCAATGGAGAGGTGGTGCAATCTACTGGACCCCCCATCTGTCGTCCGGACATCATGGGGTCTGTGCCATCGAACCTCTGAAACCACTGTAAGTGATCCCAGGTTTCAATCTCCAAGAAATCCTCAGAATTTTCACGCGAGTTTCCACCGAGCAGTCTGCTCTGTATGTATACAAATTGTACCGAAAAACAATCACATTTGCCAAAATAATCCGGGCCAGCCAAGCCACCGGCAGGTCCTATCTCGTTTCCTGATAGCAGCAACTCCTGCGGAGTGTCAATCCAAGCGTGAAATACCTATCTTAGGGCGTCATAAGTGCTGGAACATTGCACCATGGTTCCCAGTGGTTTTTGGAGAAGTACGCAGAACAGAGTAAAATCTACGGGTAATTACACAGAATCAACAGCTTAAACGTTCTAAAGTTCTGTCTTGGACCGGTAAGCTATAGTGAGTCGATCCATGAACAACATGTGGGATCTCATCATGTGATGTAGCGAACGTGCCATTCCGAGTGGATCCATGGGCAACCCATGGCACGTCCACCGCTTCTACCCAGAAACACCTTCCAACCCCTTCCAACCACTCCTCCACAACGTCCAGGAGATCGCAACGGTCTTTTTTTTGGTCATGATCGCATCTTAGGAACCACTCCCGGACACGACCTGTCTGGGACTGCCATAGGACTGCCGCCCCATGGACCCCCCGTTTCAACCACCCCTTGGCCTGATCGATAGTCGTGAGACTGAAAGCATCGAATTCTGACATCCCTGATTTCTGTCTTGGTCAATTCGAGCGAACCAAGCATATTCCAAACCCACTTTCCTTTCCGGATGTCAACGTCATCCTGGCACGTCCACCACGGTCCGGTCTCCTCGAGATGGCGCGCCTCCCGGAGCCTTCGGCCTAAAGCCAAGCTCGCCGCTTCACCCAGCCTGACGACCGGACCACGAGACGTACGGAAACGCACTGGACCGGAAGGATGGAACGACCGAGTCGTACGGTGCGTCGTGCGGACCGGGCGTTTTCGGTTGGTTCGGTGTCTCTTGGGCCAGACACGACCGACCGACTAATGGGACTGAAAGTATTTACATTGGGATGGTTGAAAGGGGTCCCAGGGAGGGTCGTGTTTGGGATGGATTGAAAGGACCACAGACCCCGAGAGGTGTTCCAATGTGGTGCAATCTACTGGACCCCCATCTGTCGACAGGACATCCTCGGGTGCCAGTGCCATCGAAGCTGTGAAACCACTGTAAATCCTTGGTTTCTCATGGGTGTTCCACTGCTCCCTCACAACACACGATGCAAACATGGAGGCCCAAACAAGACTTTCATAGCGCCGCCCGTCCAGTTGCCGGGAACCGGGGCGCGCCCGCTGGGTTCCGAGTACCCCGAACCAACCCGTGGAGCTCGCTGCGCCCAAGGAGCTGCGCTTGTCGCAGATCTAAGACTCGGAGCTGGGGGCCCAAGCCATTCCTCGAAAACATCGGTGCGTCGATCGTGGCCGGGCGTGGCGTGAATATACTTGTTGTTCCTGGTTGGGTGAGGCACAAAAGGGCGGAAAAAACTGGAGTTGGAAGTACCATGGTACTGAAGATTGCCAACATGTCCAGTGAGTGTCTGTGATCTGCGAGTTTACGATGAGCAGTTCGGAGAGCAAAGGAAGCCTTCTCCAGCACAAGTGACGGCAGTGATGAGCCCGATCCGAACAAATTGGGGCGAGGTCCCCAGCACGAGGATGCTTCACAAAGTAGATGTGTCATCCTTTGAACCATCATGAACCATCAATGCTGTGAGTTATTTGGGGTATGTCTCCATATCTGGGTTCTTGTAAATGGAAGCACCAGCTGACTTTTGTTGGTCCTCGAATCATTTTATTGTTGCTGTCGTTTTCTTGTTCCCCGCACCTGCAGTTCCATGAGCTCTCCATGGTCTGCTCCACAAGCCGTTCAGTGAGGTCAATAAGGAAGCAAACATCAAACATATCATAACATATATCAAGTATCAGGAAGCAACCCATGAGGGTGCATGAGATGTATGTCGAATATGTCCACATCAAATCAGCACAGTAGTAGATCACTTTCCAACGAGTCTCGCCAACTGTTCTCCACCATGATCGCCAAGTGGATTGCAGCCCAAGCGCGCTACCACCATGTGTCCTTGAAAACACATGGCATAGTGTGGTATTGTTTGCGAGACTTTAAGCAGTGGAAAGGTGGACTAGTGTAATTACATCAATACAACTCAGTATATATCATCAGCATTATAATTTGAATTATAATAGTAATAATGCATATATATATATAAACTGATGTCGAATGGATAGAACAGGAGATGATGCTGATGATGACTTTGAGGATGATGAATGATCTGGGACTGACCATGGGGCTGACCTTGAGAGCATCTTTCTTTTCTCGAAAAACAAGTCTTCAAGAATCGGACTTCGATGCAACATGCTTGGCATCTGGTCATGCTTGGCATACTGGCAAGTCTCCAATCATGGATGCCAACCACTTGCAGCCTTCTCCACTGATTTGATTGGTCCGCAAGTCCCAGGTCTCCTTAGGCGTGACGAGAGAGAGAGAGAGATAACAAAAAAGTAAGTGGGGCCGCACGGTCTGATTTCACCCACCAATTCAGAACAAGTGAACTGATTCGGATCACACCTCCCTACGATTCTGTGAGTCCAAGGACTGTTTGGTGGTCCAGAATGCACGGTTGTTGGCCCTGTCCACCCCAAAGGCACGGTATTTTGGGAACCTCAGCACTTAGAGGCAAGCATCAGTTTGAGAGGATCAACATGCATGCAATGGGTTGCACTAATGGCTACTCTGAAACTCTTGGCTGGAATACAACGGTAGCGGTATACATGAAAAACAACAGGAAAGCTGCCACTGCTACGGCTGTGGGGGGGGGACACAGGCAGTCTGCGTCGCGTTATACATGTGGATCTTCCTTGAACGCCGATCACTGAGTATTTCAGGCAAACCACAATAGCCTTCCATCACTTCTAAAGCGGCATCCGCAGGGCTGCCAAGCTTCCAGGCGACGTTTGTTCAGGGTGGTGATCTCCGGATCGAATGTTTTGGCCTTGGGCACAGCTTCATGGCACAGAAATCCCAGTGTCTCTCTCTCTCTCTCTGTTTCATGTAATCTCATTCAACCGCAGCAATCCAGGCTCTTCCATGGAATTCTTGTTTGGAATACCAAGAACACACTCAAGAACCCTGTGAGCTTCCAATGCCTTCCAATAACTGAGAGCGGAGCCAGGACTTTGCAAGACTCGTCTCCCAGCTGGTTATGTCGAAACCCCCAACTATGGACTCGTCCAGCTCCTTAGATTCTTCATCCCAAACAAGGGAATGTCCTCGACCGACAAGCCAAGAGGCCAACAAACAACACAAAGTTTTTTGTTCATTCAATTAATTTCAATTACATTTTCTCCAATCTTACCAAGCTTACCATACTTCATGTCACATGAGCAGTGTCAAAAACCGGTCTACGATCTGTTATACTCATGACGTGCTTCTGCCCATGCTTGCGCGACTTGCGCTTTGGCTTCCACGGGCCATGTTTGGTTGAAATCCTCGAAACCGCGGCACTGAAACGCGACGTATTTCTCAAAAGCGCTTGTAGGTTAGTAGATCTCCTTAGTAGTATGCACTTCCGCAATATATACTTACGCGGTGGCTTCCGCGAGCTTCCAGGACTGCAGTTTTGGCTTTCGCGGGCAACTTGGAGTTTACACGGTTGCTTTACCGGTTTGTGAGAGGTTTTTGACGCTGCTCACATGTTGTCATCATCACTCACAGTGTTTGAATCGCTTCAACGTCATCTCGTATCGTCATTTCATCAAGCTTGGATTGATATTCTTCCATCAACTCTCCCAACAATTAAGATATTCCATGAATCAACAAGTTCAATTGATTTCTCATGACACCATTCCCTTGCGAGATGCCCAACCGGAGAAGCGCCTTGAAGCCCTGCCTTGGTGGACCGAACCATCAGGAGCTGATTCGGACGGGCAAAACACCGGGATCCCCGGGTCCTGGTTCGGGAGCCCGGGACTCAAACACGAAGCGATGGGACTGGCATAGAAGCACCATCCTACATGGAACCGTCCTTATCAACCATCCCTTTTTGTATGTAAATACTTCCAGTCCCATGGAGGTCGTGTCAGAATGACTGTCAGGGTGTGTTTTCATGTGTTTTCATCAACCCCTTTTTTTCCACGGATGTTCTATCTGAGAGTGATCTCTGAAGATGCTCACCGTTGGCCAGAATCTGGCCAAGCAAAGGGAAGGCTAACTGAATAGTGGTTACCAATACATGTGTAGTGGGGATCTACTGTTCTATCTATTTGGGGGTCTATAAACCCATGGAGAAGCGCTTGAGACTGCATGTAATTAGTAATTCAGACCTGCAAAAGTCGCAGGCGAATCGCCCTTGGCTTCATAGAAAGAAAGGGGGTCTATATAAGGGATGTCAACCAAACCCATGGTTTGGAAAAGGTATCGTCCTCCAGGCCTTTGACCCCGCGACGGAGAAAGGACTCGGCGCAGAAGAACGTACTCCAGCCCGGTGCATTTTGGGTGGTTCCTGGAAAAGTGATGGATGCGGTGGAAGCCCTTCGCGGTGGAAGCTGGGTCCTTCCAAAAGCCCCCTGAAATCGAGCGCTTCTCAAACTCAAACGGACGGTCAACTGGGCGGTGAAGAGCACCTATGCTCCAGATATGGATTCATGTGAATCACGCCAGACATGGAATGTAAAACCGACCGGACAAAAAGGGCCGATAGACATTTTCAACCAACAAGAGTCTATCTAGCAACATGTCCCCACAAGACAGCGCCAAAAGAAGAGACCGGATGCTTCCAACTCCTCAATTCAGCTCCCCTATGGAATTCTCTGCTGCAAATTATATATATTTATATCAATGCGAACCATGTCTATGTGCGAAGAACATCATGTCATCATGTTTCTTGCATCGTCCTGTGCGTTCGGTCCTTGTGCACCTCAATAGTGCACCTCAAGCTGTGCCAAGGAGCTCTGAAATGAAGTTCAGCTCCAATGTCAAGACTTCCAACTTGACGCTGCGACTGATCGGCGGCACGATGATCGGCGGCGGCGACGCGGCGAGCTCGAATTCCCATCCAATGAGTCAGAGAGGGGGTGTCCTGCCTGGGCTATACTGAAAACAAGTGCCAAGGGTTGGCTGAAAACAACAGATTTGTATTGCCTGGCCGGGAAAAAAACACAGGAAACAGTGAATGGCAACCACACACACGCACATTAAAACACGTGTGGTGTACAGTTCAAGCGAGTAACGATTGACCTTTGCCATGAGGGCTTCAGGCTGATACATCTTACCCTAATGACTAGCTTCCTTTCCCTCCCAAGAACTGCCACAGCACACCTTTTTGGGCTACACATCGCACCAAATATAATTTCAAGCTATGGCATCATCATAATCATCTCCAGTATACCCAAACAATTCTAAAAGCCTCTTTCTGGACGATCATCTACTTGAATCCACTTGAAACCCGCCTCAATCAATCCACTTTTCGGAACACGGAAGTTCACCCCGTTTCACACCATTCGCACCAAATCTCTGTGGCCCCCACATCGGCGCCAACGTTCCCCCTCATCCCACATCCGCGGCACCTGCTGAGGGCCTTGGCCAAGTTCTCAGCACTCACATCGGTGAGGCCGTTGTGAGAGAGATCCAGCAGACGCAGCTGTTGCATCGGTAGGTTGGAGGTCAAATACTTGATGCCTGAGGGGGTTCTGGGACGACGCGATGACATGCTAGAAGCCAACATTAAACAACCGATAATCTGTTCATGGACATGGGGGGTAGTATAGGATGTTCATGGATTTCTCAAACTCGGCTCGAAAAACACCAGTCCGTCCACGACCGATGGGACTGGCATATTGACCATCCTACATGGGATGGAACCCCTTTTCAACACGTTTCAACCATCCCAATGTATGATCCCCGGTCTACTACTCACTATGGGGTTGGATCCCCCTGGAAGTGGCTAAATATTCCTCTAGTATTGGTCGTGTCTGGGAATTGCTTCGTTGCTTCGTTGGCGCTTCGTTGCACTTGGCGCACTGCGGAACCTGCAGTGTTGATGGAACGGACCGCTGGTAGGCTGCACCTCCTCCTTTGCGGATTCTCACATGTTTTTGTATTTTTAGATCAACTACATAGAGAAAAGGAAGCTCAGCCAACCAAAAGCATATGTATATCTACAGGGCATGTCTATAATTACCATATTCCAAGCACGAAGCAAGAAGCTGGCAAAAGCCCTAAAATAATCTAAAATAATCCAAGTCTGTGTGAGGCCAGACCCTGGAAATTCTCTCTGCCACACCCTGGAATTTCCAGCGGCCTGGATCGAGCCGTTCCCAATCGGCACCTGTCCTCAGACCGGCAAAAGCGGCACAAGAACTACAAGCAAATGTGCTTTTCTTTTCCCTCAAGACCTTTCAAGTCTTTGCAATCATAAATAAACCCCATGCAGATTCGAGGGGTAGGTCCCTAATCTTAAACGGGTTTTGTTCACGGGGATATAAATAACATGACATCGGACTGGAATGGACATGCACGGGAAGAACCATTTCACTTCCGGCGCACACGCGACTGAAAAAGCACTCGAAGCCAGACCGGACTCACTCAGACACGACAATGTCCCAGGCCGGATCGTGGTTTGGGTCCTAAAATCTGCTGAATCGCGGGTGACCGAATCCAGCTGCGGTTTTGTAGGTTTGATTGAAGAGAGTCTCATCTGATCTCGCAAGTAGGGCAGAAACAGGCAGTTTCACTCTGCGCATGCAGCGGTTTTGGTGCTACCGGAAGAGACGAAGAAGAGACGAGATGGGACCTATTCTGACTGACCTGTGGGAGGAGTGACTTCTGACCTAAGTGTCACTTGGAGCTTTGGTCACCCACAGGAACAAGAATCTTCCCCCAGAAGGGATTCACCCACAGAAACAAATCCCAAACACTCCATGGGACTGGCATATTTACCTATATTCAGTTATATTCACCCCTTTTCAACCACCCCGATGTATGTAATTACAGTCCCATGGAGGTCGTGTCATGGTTTATCATGGTTTATGCAATCAAAACGAGGCTCATCGTGATCTCCTTCATGCTTCGAGCTTTCTGGAGCCACTTCGAGAATGCAATCACGTCCAAACCTCGGGGCATATCCAATGGAGATACATGAGTCTTTTTTGGGGAAGGGCTTCCGGTGCTGGTAGAAAAAACCATGGTTTCAAAGATTGAGACGTCTCGTTTTTCAATTTTTTAGCCACAGTCGCTTCACCTCACTCAGTGTCAGATGTAAGACAAGATCCTATCGCTTCACCCACCCATGCACCCTCCGCACTCCTCCACTATCGCGTGTCACGTGACCTGAAATGCCTCTGGACACGGGTGAGCCCAGATTTGGATCCACCAGCAACGTCTTTGCAGCGGATGGAAGAATGCGATGAGTGGCCTGATGGCGGCGATGGTGGGATGCTTTTGGTGAGAGCAGCCTCCTCAAAGCGAACAAACATGACCAATTTGCTGGGGACAAATCCTTCCGCCTCAAAACAAGATCTCAACGATTTCTGACTGCACCTATATCTAATCCTAATAACCCCAATATGCCACGGAGATTACCAGCGTATCATTATGCTTCTGTATCTGCAGTCATCCATCAGAATTCCGAACTTCTTAAACGTTGTTCCCCGTTGTCTTTCGGATTGTCCCACCCAGAATCTAGCGCTTAAGGCTTAAGTCCTCCTCCAACACCTCTGTATATATACACCTCTCTCTCATCAGCGACCGGCCGCTCCCCGATGACCCCACCGGTCAAACCCCACCGGGTACCCGCTACGACCGAGCGCAATCGGAACAGCCGTGCTTGACCTCACGGGAAGCCTCCGAGGGCCCCTGAGCACCGCAATGCATCGATCTTCTTTCAGCTCCGAGGGGCCGAGCGCACGGAGGCGACTTTCAGGTTGGGCGCCCTCAACTTGGCATCGGCCCAGCAGTGCCGATACGCGGAGGCCTCGGTCTTCGAGCGAGCCGGAGAAAGAGCCGAAGAGCATGGAAGACTGAGAGCGGAAAGAGGGGAAGAAACCCCCGTGCGAGGGGTGGATGGAAGAACGCGAGGGGTGTCTGGTGAGATGTGGGAGCAGGAGGCAAGTGGTTGCGGAGGGGAACATGTCATTCAAAAACTAGAGATCGGATTGAAACTTAAATCGATGTGTGAATATTTTTTTTTGAGAAATCTGCCTGAAACAAATCAGAGCGATGGACTTGTTGGTCCTTGCGGGTCAGTTTTCCGTAGCATGTGGTGACTGAACCTGGCGGTCTTCCCGGCACAACCTTTGTTGTTTGGGGTCCATGCATGAAAACTACTTAGTTGACAGCTACAAACAATATGAATATACACTACACACTCTCTTTCTAGTACAAACTCAATTTTGTGTCCCACTCAAGTCCCCCAATCCCAATCTGACCAGAATATGAACGCCATTTCGGCATTTTCGCCCAGCTGCAAAAGATGCCGACAGGCTGGTGACATGTCGGGCATCCAGAAATGCCAGAATCATCTCCACTTCCGGGCACCCAGTGACGCTTGCGCTCAAGAAACTTGAGCATGTATGAAGATGACTTTCCATCCGACGCCACCCAGAGCCCATGCGATACACCGCAACCTCTGCCCTCTCATCAAACCGCTGTTGTACCTGGAAGGCGCATGTCATTTTTGGCTCTTAGCTTGAGTCCAGTGACCAGAGAAAACAAGATGGAACCCACAAACCCACATGCACACACCTTCGACAAGTAACCTTTCGATCTATCTAACTCGCTCATAAGATGCATCGCCGTATCTTGCATGGGGGACCTTGCCACCACATGCGTATAGTATCTTCACTCATATTCACTCTACACGGTTGGAAATGAGACAATCACACGCCAATCGCCAGGCATGTGAATTTACACCAGCTTGTTTTCCTTCCCCCAGTGGCACGGACTCGCACAAACGCAAGGCCACAGCTGGCAGAACTTGCTTCCCGCACTACATTCAGTTCTGAGGCAAAAAAACTGCTTCCCGTACTAACTACCAAGTGGCAAGTTCTGAAGCCACAGCTCCCAGAATGTAACACAGAAGCTGCTTCCCGCACAGTTCTGAGGCCACAGCTCCCAGAAACCGCTACATATGCACTAAAAGTTGCCAGTCATGACGCCACGAGACTTCCTCCCAAAGTCACGCGTCAAACTCTCCAACACGAGCCTTCAATACGAGACTTCCTTCCAAAGTGAAGACCTAGAACCTCCATGTCGCAAAAATGGAACGAAGGTTTTTCATGACAAGGCAACAAACATGGAAAGAAAACACATTTACCAAAAAAGGAAGACCGTGAAGGACGCGTTGAAGTCAATCACTGCCACGTTTCCACCTCAAGCTTTCTTGTGCACATGTTCCTTTGCATTGAAGCGCCCAATGAAGTCTTCAAGTACATTGATCTCTCAAGCCGGTCCCGGCCAGGCTATGAAGCTTGGCTTACCCCTTCATTGCCCTTCATTGTCAAGTTTTCTCTCCGGGAAATTCCAGGAATTTCTGCTACATTTGTTTCCTGCGAGCTGTGATCAAAGTTGCAGTTCCACACTTATCACCTTTGTGTCCGGATCAAGTCATTTTGCTCCAGTCTTCAAGTTTTTTTCTGGCAACAGAACCCTCAAGTAGAACATGAACTCTTGCAAGGGCGCATCGGGCCAGGCATCTTCACCAGCCTTTCAAGCAGTATGAGCCCCAAGATTCTACGTGGGTATACTCATGACATGATGCGCTTCAAAAGTATGGAGGGCACCCCAAACACTCCAATTAAACATATAACCTGCCCCCCCCAAAAAAAGAACATTGTTTATCTCCTTGTTTTTGTTGTGCTTTCGAAACGCTAGGGAGGGCAGCCCGTCAAAAACGACACCCGCTGATACACCAATCCCACTGTCACAGCGACATTCACCTCCACCAACCGTCGCAACCTCCAACACGCACAAAGTACTGCGCCTGCCACGAAAAGTCCACACCACACGTTTGGAATGCACCGAAGTCGCCACTTTAGCTGAGACTTCTCACCAAAAACGCAGCTTCGAAGCAACAGATTGAAACGCAAATCCCAATGTCACAGCCAAATCCAACACCTCAAACATACCGCCCTCCAAACGCCAATCCCACACTCACAGCGAAGGAAACTGAGGATCTCACAAAACGCCGCGCCTGCGCAGCAAAATCCTCCATTCAACCTGTTGCATTCCCACATATCTCCTCGCTATTTCACACGAATCTGACACGTCTTGCTTCCATTCAAGACCTTCTCCGAAAGCCTAATGTCAGCGCCATAGCGACCTACCGTGGACGGCGGGGACCGGTTGCGGACGGTTGCGAACGCTACAACAAACACTCGCGAACAAGAGTCTATCCCCAGACCCCCAAAGTTAAACGATACCCTTCGCTACGCATTTGGGAAAAACACATCGGTCTAAAAAAAACGAAGCTGTTCAAGCTCGTTGACAGCATCTCTGACAACAAACTTTTCACGCGTCTCACCTCCTGCAAGGCATGGGTCAATTTTCCAAAATGCTTCACCACCGTACGTAGTCGACAATTGCGCAGTTGCGAGACAACCTCTGCCAGGGAGAGCTGATGCTCGTCTGGCCACGGGCATCGGCAAAGTGGACAAGCAAGGCGGCCTTGAGTTTCGGGTGTCATCTGATGAAGGGCTCCTCGCACGGAAAATGGAAACGAGGAGCCAACATACATATACTGTATACTCAAGTCGCGGAATGGTCGGGGGCCAAACCAAATTGGCAGCAACTTCTTTATCCCTTACAAAAATATTTGGGTAACCTGGTGGCTTTGCGGGTTTGTCATTGCAATCAAACTGAGACCAAGATGAAAGGGAACCCACCTCTCCTTCCAAAACCGCAATGGCTTTAAAGCCACTGCCCAAGTCTCGAGCCTTCTCTTTGAGCAACGGACCAGGGCTACCATCTGCCAGAGGCAAAGACAAAACATTCGCCAAGAAGTGTAGCATACATCCATAGTGTAAACGATGCCCTTGTCCACAAGGATAGCTAAAGCTATGATCATCTAGCCCCTCCAAGCATATGGAGCAAATCTCACGATGACACGGAGGTTCAGTTTGTGCATGTTGAACTTCTGCCTGCGCAGCCGCTGGCGCCGGCGCCTCTGATCTTGGCTCGGCGAGATCTCGAGTTTCTGCTCGACCCACTCGGCGTGGCGGCGCTCTGTTCGATCGGTCGTTAAAGCCGCGGCTGGATCGTAAGGTCTGCTTCGCAGAGCTGGATCGTGGCCGCGCTGACATACACAGACCCGGCAGGGAAAATGAGCCTGGAAGGAATCAAATCTATATAGAAGCCCCCTGACTTGGGCTCAAAATGATGCAGCGACATACATCTTTGAGATTCGTCAAGTAATAGCATCATGTGCGACCTAAGACCTAAGACCTGCAAGTTCCTCAAGTGCAAGAATTTTCTCGTTTTTTTGTTGAATAAACAAATCCAAATCAGAACTTATGATGACTCGATTTTCCTTACTCGTGTCCGCTTCCTTGCAGGTGATCATCCGATCGCTCTTATCAGTCCTTTTCTGTCTTCACCGCGCTTTTTTCAAACGAATGCGAACATCTTTGGCTCACTTATTCTTCGAGTTGAAGTCCTGACATCACTTCACAGCACTGGACATTTGGGTCGTCGGCGTCTCCGCAAAAAGGGGGCGCCGACAGAAGTACCGCTGTGAACAAGAAACACATGGAATTCTTCTGGTTCACAACATGGACATCAAATCTCATAAATGATCCAAGATCCAAGTTCAACTAGGACGCTACGAACGGGGCTCCTGGCCAAACCTACGAACGGAACAAGGTTCGCTACTAGTTGCCATGACATCTCGCAACGTGCTGCGAATCGGGCGAATTGCAGCTCCACGCCTCCCTCGTCCAGGCTCCAGGATGAAGGTAGTAACAAATGTACTCCCAGAGCTGCATGCCTCGTGCGAATCGAACTCGGAACACGGACTGTCGCTGGTTGGACAGTCCACAAGACGTTGGACTCTCTCCGTCGATGTCGATGGCTGGTCTGGTCTTCAGAGACCCAACGGGTTGTAGATCCCGGTGGATCTCAGCCGTGAGAATTGGTGGGTCTTTGGAACTGGATACCTCTGGTCTTTGGCTTGGGTTCCCACTGGTGACCAGTCGGCAAGCTGGTCACTGGGATCAAAGGACTGGATCCCGCAAGCGGTGTTGAAAACAAAGCTTTGCCGCTTTGGTTTGCACAGAAGGTCTTCTTTGCGCCTGAACTAAGCTGGTCCCCTAAGTTGTCATGTATTACTATAGTAGAACCTTTGGGGGGAACCTCAAGGGGTCCAGTTGAAGCGATCCGCTGATCAGCAGCGAGTCCAGTGCATTCCAGTCTGCGTCACCTGGTCGAGTCTGGCAGTGCGTTGGATTCGTGTGGCTTTTGTCTGACCCATGTGAAGCGGAAAACACCTGGAACTGGCCCTGCATCGGAGACACAGCTTGTTCAAGTCAAGACGAAGTCATGTGCACTATCAAAAAACCGGTGTTTCTGGTGTGAATTCTGATGGACGCGGAACGATGTTCGAGGTCAATTCTTTCGAAACATGTGCTTCCTCCCAGAACTCCGTTTCGAATCGCCCGATGTTCGACAACCCGAGGACGTCCCGAGGACCGAACGAACGAACGAAGGCTCCCCCCCGTCCTGTAGATCCAGGGGCGACGGAGCGGCTCCGGGGCATGGTAGCCACCAAGCCTGGCGAAGTGGCCATGTGCAAGCTGGAATTGCTGGAATGGTTTGCGGCAGTTTCCTGGATGTGCTGAAGGGAACCGAGAAAAGCTGAAAAAATACCAATAAGATATATTACGATCAATTCAGGGGATTTACCAATTAGATCCTATTAGATCCTATTTGGAAAAAGTAACACTCACAGCACACACTCACCCTCAACAAAACCATGATGTTTGCGGCCTCACCAGCACTTTGGCCACGGTGTGGGCCTCGTCCAAAGCGGCAAATCCGTCGGGTGAGTTTGGAAAACACGAGTCATTTGCTGATAAACTGATCATCTTCATGCCAGGTGAGTCGATGAATCAGTAGGATGATCAGTAAGAAGTGGAAGTGAAGATCATTTGGTCAGTTGATGAATCAGGCTTGAAGATCCTTGAGGCACCTAATTCTTACTTGTTTCCTCCTCACAACCTCTTCGCTGAACAGCGGTTCACTCGCCCAACAGCTGTCTGGCCTCTTTGGGCAGCTGTCTGCCACGATAGCCGGACTCATGCACCTGAAGGAGATGGTAAAGCAAGAAGACTCACCACCGACTCGCCCGACTCGCCACTGACTTCAAGCAAACTCCTACTGCTACTCCAACTGTTCGTGGTGTCCCCTGAGTTAGTTGAAGACTCGTAAGAGACAATCATTTCTGAAAGTTTCTGAAAGCAAACACTGAGCAATACATACTGACTTTGTTGCTACTCTCTGCTGTCGGAAGCCCTGCTGCTGCATGCTGCTGCTACTCGTTTCATCGTACTTATGTACCAAGCAGAACACTACCCTTGCAATCTCTTTGCCGCATCTTCCTATGATTTTGTCCCTCTTCTTTCTTCACCCAAACCCTCCGGCCCCCAACACCGCGGATCCCCCACGCCATCCTCTCCTCCGCCGTCCGGTTTCGAGGAAACCCGGACGCGGCGCCCGGGCGCCTTGTGGCTGGGACCTTGGATGCCACTGGACTCCAAAGCCTCGTGATGTCGGTGGTTTTCGTCGTCGGAATCACCTCACTCTTCCCCACATGAGAGGATTCTGACCCGTTGAAAAGCAAAGCCTTAAACCCTGTCCGCAAAACCAAGACTCTTTCTCCGCGGGTCAATTGCGGCGGAGGTGGGGTGAGGGGGAAGTGAGATGCGACAAATTGGGAGTGGGATACGAGCTTTACAGGAAAAAACGCGCCATAGACCCGGATAGCACAAGATACTCGTGGGCAGCACGTGGCAGCGCTTTTTGGCTTTTCATTCGACGTGGCGGAGCCCTGCAGTGGCATCCAAGCACACTGGCATGGGCATCCTCCCCCCTCCAGCACCCAGGCCCAGGCTTTGGCAGCGTTCCAAACCGCACACAGGCACCTCTTCCGAAGCCTCTTCTTATACTTGAAGTAAGAACCCCAATAGCTCGTCTTGCTGTTGGAAAAAATCAGGATTTGGGAGGTGAGAACATGGTCTTTCAAGCGGATGTTCCTCTGAGGCAAAACACCTACAGTGAAACGACAAACTTAATTTAATTCAGAACAGTGTATGGTGGCAAGTTGAAGGGCTGGAAAGGTTGCTATTCTGTGACCATTCATTCAGGTATGCTATGCCAAATCCTTTTCAGTGTGGGGTTTGATGTGTGTGTCTATATACTTATCACGATTGCCCGACATGTATGTATATGCTACTGAAACCATCGCGTGCTATCGCACATGCACATGACGCCAACACCGAAGACACAATCCAATAGCGCAATGCCTTGGCGTTTGACACGACGCATCAAATACAGAAATAACTGATGCACACTTGACATGAAGAGCTGCTGAGACTCGCCATGGCCTGATATTGAACCGTGTGTCTCAGCTGGAAGGGGGAGCTTGAATACTTTAGATTTAGATGGAATAATGAGGTGTCAGTACGTGGTCTTTTTTTCGGACACTGACCACAAGGAATCCAACTTCTGAAGACTTGGGTTGGTGAGCTGCAAGTGCCCCACTCTTCCAGCAATGCCCATATGCGGCCTCCAACATTGTGTGGCACATGGGGCGCAGTGCATCATGTCCCAGCAATCCTTGCAGCTCTCTCGAACGCGAACGGCACCAGACCGAGCGCATTGCCTAAGCCAAACACAAAACGACCAAGCACCAACATTAGCAAGCGGTGTGATGAAAACATAAGCATCACAAGCCAAGCCGGTGTGAACCTAAATCATCTTACATTACAATATTCAATGTGACGCATGATTACCATCTGCATGATGGACTTCAGCGTGTAGCCATGCAAATGGCTCAAACCGCACCATCCGGTCCATCCGGTCCACTCTCCCCGGTCCACTCTCGCCAACCCGAAGGAACGCTCGCACGCGCGTCTCGCCACCTGTTGCCCGAAGCAGCAAGAGATGCAACAACACGTGTGCCTCAGCCGGGATCAGTTCCTCCGAGCACGCCAACACGTCCGGTTTTTTTTGGCTGAGCGCCCTGTGTGTGACAGGGCGCGCCAGGAAAATGGAGACGCATATGATTGATTTTGCATGAAGTGTCACACCACGTTTCATCACCACCATATTGTTTAACTTAAGGGTGTTACCATTTTATTTTGTCTTTTTAAGCAGGTCAACAATTTTTAAGAAAGGTTCCGAAAGGCTGGGGTATTGATTCAACCAAAAAGGTACCACAGCCTGGTGGTGGTTGCTGAACACCTTCATCATCTACCATCATCTACACTCCCGACTGAAGGTTAGAATGCCGGCCAAATGTTCAAACGTCACTTCCCGACGATTTCCGTTTGGGTACGGTAGTTACCGTATGATGTCTTTTTGAACTGCTGGATGCCCCTCTGTTGATCTAAGATTGCTGCAGGCCATCAATTCCTTTAATTCATCCAGTTGCAGGGAGGGTTACAAAGCACTGAGAAAGGTTGTGCAAACTCTGGGATTTAGCCTCATCTGTGGCAGCCCAAACGAGATCTTGACAAAAACACCAAAAATTGAACTCACCCCAGAACATGGATGGAAGATATCTAAGATATGCCAAATACCTGACAAAACCACCTACCTTCAACATGAACCCCCCCCGGCAAAAGACTAGCAGGATGGGTGGGATCTGCCTTGCCTCCGTGGGCCGGGATTTCCAAAAGATCCGCGTTCACTGGAGAGTTCTCAAAAAAAGAAACCATGTTCCTAGCAGCGAACCTTGCTCCTGGTCGTAAGGCCAGGAGCCCCAGGGACTGTTCCTAGTCTTCGGATGCCCCGTTGGGAGGCGGCCCCCCCCTTTGACCCGTCGGTTCTAGGCCGTTGGCGGACAACTTGGGCACCGAAGCGACGATGCCACGCCTCGGGCGGCGACGGTTTCGGCGGACAGCTTCGCAGCGTTCGGTGTGAGGAAGAGCCTTCCTGGAAGCAGTCTTTTCAAGGCATGGTGAACCAATGTGAACCAGTTCCAAGGCGATGTCCGGGAAAAAATGAATCTTCTGGATTGTGGATGAAAGCTTTTGGGCGCGGCATTCAGTTTTTGCGAGAGGAACCATCATGGTGAGTGCTAGCAGGTTGAAGAGTTCGAGTTTGGAGGCCAACCACAGGTTTTGAACAGGGACTATATTGTGCATAATATACCCGAACCTAAGGCTGGGGTGGGGCAAATATTGGCAAACGTCGGCCTAGGATCAGGTTCCAAGGTTTGCAAGGCTGTTCTGTGCTTGGATCCAAGTGTGGCGGATGTTGAGCCACATTCTGATGGAGTCGTGGGGTTCAACTTACTAGCAATGGTTTTCAGCGACTTCACCTTCTGTCACTCTTGTGCCGCCCTGGTTTTCGGTCCGTCACTGATTGCACAGCAAATCTGTGTGTGCTCAATCCAACTCATCTCCCCCACTCTTCTTTTGATGCAGTCGTGCGTCCCAACGTGGCACGCGGGTTTGACTCACACCGCAAGCCTCGCGAAACTTGACGTTCAGGACCTCAAAGCGGTATGACCTCAAAAACGGTCCTGGTCTTGCCAGAAATTCGTCTGTCGCAAGGGGCAAACCATAGCATCAGCATGGAATATGCCCTGCATTGCCCTCTTTTGAAGCTGATTCGAGGCCGCACTCCGGGAGGCCGCACGAGTTGAGGAGAACTTGCTTTTGCCCGTCAGCTCTAGAAAGTCAATTCGGGCCTTTGGCCACATGACATGATGACGCATGTACCCTGGTTGATAATCATATGTGTTTTTGGGGCCTTGCAGCAGGTGATCTTGCAACATATCCACTGCTAGGAGGGGGAATCTGAGCCCTTGGAATTCATATCATTGGCGTCAAGCTCTTTCCAAGCCTCGGAATTCATTGTCCGTCTCGTTTGATCCTACTCCTACTCCTACTCCCACTACGCTCCCACTTCTGCCCACTGCTATTGCAACTACTAGTGCTACAGCTACAGCTACTGCCGCCGCCGCCGCCGCCACCAGCACCACCACCGCCACTTCTCTGCTACCACTAATAGTCATTATCATTACCACCTCCACAGTCGTCAGCTTCCATCAGCTTCTTGAGGGCCTTCCCTTCGTCTCTGAACTCCTGTTTGGTCCAGGACGTGTATCTTGAAACACATTCGAATTCATCTCCGATCATCCGTGCAGTCTTTTTCACCAAAAAGATCCAAAAAGAGAATCTCGGCTGCACTGGGTGTACATGCTGATCTGATGACCATGTCTTGATTTCATCACTTGGGAGGACTGTGCCCCCGCGCTCTCCACGAGCGCTTCGATCGTGCCGCTAACGTGGCTTCACGAACGTGACAGTCGACTGGCGGGTCCACCTCGTCGCCGAAAAAACAGGGCCCACCACAGTCCACCTCCGTCCATATGAGTCGATGTCTCGTCCACTGGAGCGTACCAGCGGGGTTTTTCACTCCCCCGTCGACGTGGTGGAGGTTTCCACCTGATCTTTTCAGCGGCCAGAATCACCATGTGAGTCAGTCGGAGTCTGACTTGACTTAACATTGTACCGAATTTAATCCGAATGGGTTGCTTCATTCAGCTTGATCCCAAAGTCCAGCCTGCAAGGGAACAAACTATCTCGCTATCATGAATCATCACGTGCTAAAACAAGGCCGAACAAATTCTACATGCATGGGAAGTGACACGAAGACAGGACAGGACGGAAACGGAAGACGGAAACGAAACTCTCTCCAGACCACCCGGGAGTCCGTTGGGACCGTGGCCACGCCACCGGTGAAGGAACCCAGCTCCATCCTCTTCCGTCGAGAAGCAGCTGCGACAGACAGAGGTCTGTTCGGAACGGAAGCGTTTCGTAAGCTACGTAGTGGGTCATCTGGGGGTCATCGACCGGGTCGAGTTCTGACCTGGGGCTCCCATCTAGGTTCTCACTATCACCCTAGGATGCCAACTGATTTTAATTGTTCTTACTGAACAATAATTGTTCTACAATTTTAGACTGCAAAGCGAGGTAGGTAGACACCATTAGTTTAATGGTCGAACAGAAGGTTAGGGAGTGACACTCCTACGTGACCTCAGAATTGACATGACCTGTGGCCTGCCTAGAGCTTCCAACTGTGCAATATGTCTGCCTTTTCATCCTTAAAACCAGCCAAAAGGCACATTGTTTTAAGTATACGTATATCCTTTTTTTTTTCTAACCCAGGCACTCCATGTCAGGGAATACAGTGGAATATATGTCAATACTGACCAATAGAACCACTCCAATGTGGGTATAAATATGTAAGTCCCATAGAGTGTGAGGCCAGTACCAAGTGAATTCGCTTGTAATGCACATAGCATATGTCAATTGGGCCGCCAGCGCTTCCGCTGGAAAAAGAACTTCCTGAAATGGAACGACCGCGGCGTTTTTTCATGTTTTTTTTTTTGTGTATATATATTCTGTCTAGTTGCGTTCAACCTAAGCGTTCCTTGAGTTCATGACATCCAAACCAATTGCAACTGTCACAAGTCTCACAAGCCATGGAAAAACTGAGCCTCTGATGCTCAGACACTCAGGAAGACTGCATCAATATTTGATGCAACCTCCTGAACTTCAAAGGCCTGACCAATTTCAAGGGTTTTCAAGTTTTCCATCAGGTTTTTTCCGTCACGTCAGATGCAGTGCCCAGAGATCCAAACATTCCAGGTTGAAGATTGCGCATCGCCCTGGAATTTTGAGCTTTGAGATGCTTTGAGGCTGAACAAGAACTTCCTTTCTGGCGCTTCGTAGCAGCTCATGAGCTCAACAGTGACTTGTCATGACTTGTCCCATGATTCTATAGAAGAAGGCTTTTCAACCCCCCAAAGTAGCCGTTGTCTTCTTTATGTGACAAAAACATTAGTCCAAACGAGCTACAAACAATTACATACATGAAAAACACCTCGGCCTCGAAAGGACGGTCTTTTAACCATTCCCAGACACTCCATGGGACTGCCATATATGGCTTACATTGATCCCCAGTCAACCACCCCTGGCCGTTTCTCGGCAGTGTCCCGGCCGTGTCCCAAACGGGTCGTGTCTGGGCGCTTTGAATGGCCATCGTTCCTGACTGCCGTGTCGTGTCGCTTAGGCCCCAGGGCGGATCTCTCCGGGGACTTGTCCGGACACGGCATGGGTCACCAGGTGATGAAAATCAGATTCTCTGGATGGGTCACCACCGTGTGACCCATGGGAAGCAAGGCTACCACAGCTTAGCGTTCAACAAATCTTCTCGGATTTCCTCCGGCACACCTGAAAAGGACCCGCTTAAACACAGTGAGATTGAAATCAAAAGGAGTACTGAGTACTGTATCAAAACTGTGTGTAGCCTCCCGTGATTAATGTTACTGGCAATGGTGGCTACACTTGCTGAACTGATCATGGAACCATTCTTCTCTACAAACAGGTGGTTTGGCACTTCCATTACTATTTCAGGTAGTGTAATTAGTCTGCATTGACATGCTGCTTTGATCGCTTCTTCAAAACCTTTGAGATTGGAGAGGCGTTCAACCTTGCGCGCCGCCGGCAGCCGCTGTCAACGAACAGCCCTGCCAACGGGATTCGGCCATGCTCAGGCTCATCGTTGCAAAATGCCGCCCACAAGGGTCGACGTCACGACCACTTTGCACTCCAGGTTTAGCTGAAGTCCCCGTTTGCGGCCCTAGCTTGAAGGAAGCTTCGAGAAAACAGCACGTCCTAAAGATTGTACCCATTTGTTGGGTGTCTGCGTCATGTTGAATTACCCGCAAACGACAGGCGTGCAAGGTTGTGAACACCCCAAGCCAAGGGTCTGCGATACCTCTATGTCATGGCTCCATGAAGGCTACAAACGAAGCACAGTAAAGTCTGTATTTGTCAAAGGAAGCCTTGAAAGATCTTGAGGAGAAAGTTCCAAGTTACACACTCACTCCCACACTCTCACACTCTCAGACAGTCTCTCTCTCTCTCTCTCACACTCACACTCTCTCACTCTCTCTCTCTCTCTCTGTCTCTCTCTCTCTCTCGCCTTGCCTCCTTCCCTCACTCACTCACTCACTCACTCACTCACTCACTCACTCGCTCACTCACACACACTCGCTCACTCACACTGGCGCCTTCGTAGTACAAATTGAAAGCTTCCGGGAGCAGGCTCACAACTGCGACTTTGTAGTGACGCCCAAATCTAGGACTGAGTAGCTTCACTCATCACCATACTATAGGCTTCAGTTTCAGTCACCATATCACAAAACACCACGAACGCCTTTTTGCCACATCACAAACCACCACATCGCACATCGCCACGTGAGCCGTCCACACACACACAACACCCCTAAACTTCTGCCCACCGGCTATGCTGAAGGAATACCTAGAAATGTATTCATCATGATGGAGACCTGGAAACCCTATCCTGACATATCCCCACATGAAGGATATGCAACATATATATATATATAGTCTATATGCAACATATATATATATATATAGTCTATATACAGTCTATACAGTACATACGACCGCTCAAGAACTTGGAGGCAAAGCCGGCCTGGCCATGTCCGCTAGGTTCAGCGACGAGCACTCGGCACCACTGCAACGAGCCCAAGATCCACATGGCGAGAACACTGCTGTGCAGGGGGGGGTCTTCTGGTGAGAACACAGCTCACGATGCAGACCCGGAAAGCGTGGGCATAGTCAAACACACAGTTCCGCTCCTTGCAGTTCCGCTCCGTTGCCACACGCACACACACACACAACTCTAGGCATTCAACACACAGCAAGGTGGCTTGAATACATGCATGTGGAGCTCCATCGATTCCAGGTGGCGCCTTGACTCTGTGTGAGTCAAGCGCGCTGTGCACTGAGCCCCCCGCTAGTCTTCACACAAAATCAGCTCGTTTGAACACAAACACTTCTGAATGAGTCTATATAGTATCAATGACAATAGTCTCACCTGGAAAAGATTGACAAACATGGAAGCATGCTAAGCATGACCCCCTTGTGTAACTTTTGGTGTATGAACATGACGAGCTTCGCGCCATGGCCTCAACTAGGAGGCATATCGGCGCTTTTTTGGTCAAGATTTCGGCCACGAGGCCATTGCATGCAACATGTTCAAGATGTCCGGGCGTAAGGCAGTGTTTGCGGGGCAGCTGAGGTAGAAGATCATATTAAGGCACTTGAGGTAGATCATCTTTATAGATACCTATTACAAACCAATCAAAGGTGGATCATTTTCAACTCAGTCAGTGAAATGTGGATCATCTTCATTCATCTTTGTTCCACTGCAAAACTCAAATAAAACATGTTCATTGATAGTGATAGACAGTCTCGTCCACACACCATTGAACGATTGCTGTCCCCCGAGCAAACTCCTTCCCTGCCGGCCCTCCATAGGGATCACTGGAGAAAATACACAGCCTAGTCCATCACCAAATTGATGTGCCAACCAGAAAGACCTAGCGCAATCGAGCAGATGAATTTTCCGAAAACCTTCCAAGAATTTTTGCTTCCAATATTGTTCCAATGATTTTTTTTTTGGATTAACACACATTCAAGGCGGGTCTACACCGGTAGCAGCATGCATTCGCTCATCAAGGTCATGTCATGGGTCAGTCTCAAAATCACAGCCCCCACATTAGAGTGGCTCAAGAAGCTCAGTGTAGTCTTCACCCATATAGGGTTCAAGCATATACCGGATGGTCCTAGATGTAGTCTCTAGAGAGGTTTGGGGGGCCAAAACGCCTCCGATTCCTAGACCCTTGTTACCAAACAAGACACTTCCAGTCACCAGCCAACGGGATAGACGGCCTCCTCTGTGCCATGGACCAACCACTCGGACCAACGTCTCGGGACGAGTAGTGCCGAACCGAGGACCACGCGATGCGCCCGCGCGGGTCGCCTCATCTTCGGGCCAAGGGATGTCGTTCCAGATGTTCGAAGAAGACGTCCCAGTGAGAATACTTCATCCTGCGGAACGTTTTTTTTTAGTCCATCTTCGTCCCTTCTGAATCGCGGGGCCAATGTCGGAAAGGAAATGAGCCTGTTTTCCGATAATGAAGGCGGCTTGTTGAGCCCACCCATTCCCTGCATGGTCATTCGTTGCAGGTGCAGCGCTTATTTGATGGTCGTCAAAGATGTCGTGACTGTTTTCGCACTCAAACGCTGTATATATACTAGTATATATAGAGAGAAAAAGAGTCTAGCTAGAGGCCGAACCTACTGAAAGTGAACATCCCCTTCCTAAACCATATTTCCTACAATCATTCACTTCCTCAATTGCTGTTTGCTGTGGCACTAATATATGGAGCTCCACCATGCCCAACTGATTGCCTACCCTCGTTTCTTTTCGCGGCCAATTCCTTTGTCACTCATTGATCCAGTGTCTCATTCCCCCGCCACAGCCCCCACCAATGGCAAAACGATCATGCTCAGAAAGTCAAACTGAGGCCTTGTGCATTGCCCACCGTGGCTCTTGACTCGAACATGAACGTTTGAAGACTTTGTCAAGCATGTACAATTCCTGAACCTCCCAAAGGCGTTGCAGAGCTTGGCAAATCTATCTATAAAAAGCAATATTTAGTAGTATCAGTATAAATGTATTATATAATATATATATATGTATATATATGTTGTATTTTGTATTACCACCGTCTTGTCCGCGGTGTGAACCCTCTTTTGCACAGAAATGGCTCACGTGGGAGCACGAACACGTACCGTGCCATTCACAGGTCCGTTCACCACCCGCAGGTCCAGTCCTCAGTGGAATCGAGCCCTTCCTTTCACCTCTGGCTTGCTGCAAGACATTGTGAACCTGGCCGTGGGTGCAGCGATGACTGTCGAGCTGGCAGTGGCTGGCCCTATTGAGAAGGGTATAGGTGTGAAGATGTATAGTGGACAAACTCGTCATTGCCAATTAGCGGAGAATCTTAGAAGACTACCTTCCTAGACATGGATTCCTGCAACATCTCACCGGCAACTTCTCGCATCAGTTTTTTGAGCAGCGCGCAAAAACGTCAAATCGGGCGGTCGTTTCCTCTTCCTCTCGCCGCGCCTCGACATGAGTTTTTTTATTCTTTACACACTCGTCGGGGCTGCGACCTGAGCAAGGGCCGGGACATGTCGTGGAATGATATACATATACGCCCACAATGTGTTCTCGTCCGGCCCGTGGATGCTGCCCCTTGTCATTCTCCCATTTGCTCTGGTATAGTAGCTTCACTTTTCTTGAATGAGATTCCGACACGTCAGACCGTGTACACGCACGTACGCCTGCGCCCCAGTGCCTCGACCGTCCTTCTGATTTGGGTTGGCTCCAAGATGGAGCAACATGGAAACCATCCTCTGATCCTGGGCTGTCGACATGGAACAAGAATGAAGAGACAGGTCTAAAATCTAACATATGAATTTTACAAATTTTAGGCCCAGGCTGGCCTACATGCCAGCTACCATGGATTTATTGGTTGCGCACGACCGGGGGTATCCCCTCTTGTTCTTTTGTGCACCGCGCAACTTGAGTTGGGGTACTTGAATGTACGCTTGCCTCTAATACAGGGCGGGACACGATCATCCATTTGAAGCTATGGGCTGCTGTAACAAAAGGCTAGGTGTCTGACTATACATGCAGAGAATGGAGACAGCAAATAACACTGTACAAGAGAAAACTCACATGAAAAAAGATCTTGACAAGGAACAAATGGAACACATGGTGGCCTCTGTCTCGGACGCCACGGCTTATCTGCCGTGGTGCTGCAGGCGTGTTCACGGGCTCTCGCGGAAAACCTGACCAGACCCCGTGAACTGCTCCGTGAGATTGAGAAGCAGGGCATCAAGATACCACACGCAGTTCCGGGCTGGATGTTGCTGAGACGGCAACCTGGCACAAGAGCAGAAACACTTGATGCAGTGACGACAAAGGCGGAAGAGGTGATGTACTACTACAAAGAACGTTGGGCCCGCGACGTGGGCAGCAGGCATATGCCGCAGAGGACCAATACCAGGACTTTGATGAGTTTGACGACGCCTATGCCCGAAGATGAGCAAGTCCTTGAGGAACATGGAGCTTGAAGGCTTCTATGGTGGCTAGGAGGAGCTCTACTACCACGAGGTATGGGCAGAAGCTTGAGGAAGCCTATGCCTACCTGGATGCCCGCCGCCAGCTGCGAATCTCAAAGCTGCTACCCGGTGGTTGTATTAACTACACCGACTGAGGTGCCAGGATCCATCATCTACGACAACAAGTCAACGTCCCTTGGCAAAGGGCTGAAAAGGAAACCACCACCCCAGAAGGGTTCGGCGACACTATGCAGTGTTTCAAATGTGGCAAACACGGACACACCGCAGCTGAATCCATGAACAAGAGCTTGCAAACGGGTGTGAAGAGATCATGCATTCATCAGCTACACTCTCCTGCAATACCCCACAGCGACAGGACGAGATCCTGACTCCTGAACACCGTCTAACAATACCGATGAAGAAACACTACTTGACGACCACCCAACACCATTTCCTGAAGCTTCCCCAGATCATAGTCATATGACGACGCCAGAATAGGCCAGATCACGGATCAAGAACAAGATGTACTTCAGCCACGTGAGAGACTGATGTAGGCCCGCACTGTCAGTGCTATGATCCCACAGACCGAAGCATGAAAAGGGTACGACGTCCAGGTCCATGGGGCGTCCAGGTCTTCTGACAGAATTAAGACCATCTCTGGACACATCAGATGAATTTCTCCAGAAGCCACAGCCAGAAGGCAGCCAATGCAGTAGCTGATGTGGACAGACTGCGGACTACAAGAAGGCAAGGAACGGCTACACTGAGTCATACTGAGTCCCTCAGTTTTATTTTGACAGAAAGGTCAACAATTTGCTGTTCATACTTAGTCGGGAAACCGATCCGCACAAAGGGGCTCAAATATATCCACAGACTGGGTAGGTACAGGTCCATGCACACGACAATGGATCAACCCCTCATCAAGAAGAAAAAATGGAAAGATGACGTTTTTGAGAGGTACATGTCCGTCGTTGACCGGCAAGCCTTCACACAGGCCAAGATCAAGGAGCTGGCGGGTTTCTCCAAGAACAAGGTTTGGCTCAATAAAGCCCACTTCATCCTAACCTATAGAAGACAAACGCACTGTTAGGAGCACTCTCAACAAATGCACCGACCCTTACCCGGCTCTCGCGCGGAATGATACTGAGCATTTGTCACCTGGAGAATGTTTACCTCAGACATTACGACGACCGCTTTCCTCCAGGCCAAGACCTTTGCAGAAGGCTCAGAACATGTGATTTGGATTCGCTTGCTCAAGGATGCCAAGATGCTTCACTTCTGGGAATGGAGCCCGATGCACCTTGCTTGATCTAGCTTGCGAAGCCTGCGTATGGACTTTGTGATGCACCTCTCGCTTGGTATGAGGAGGCCTCAAAATGCATCCTAAAGATCGGAGAGGGCAACATTCAGCGACATCCACTTGATCCATTTTTTGTTCATGGTCGTACAAGCCGCTTCCCAAGTGATGGATCCATCAGCTGAAAGAGAGCTGGCCTGCATCTTGGCATCCACGTAATACTTGACTGAGATCAAGCAGAAGCTGCAGAGCGCTTGTACGTTCAGAGAGTGGCATGGTGGAGACTGGTTAGAGTACTGCGAGAGCCGCATCAACTTCAATACAGATGATGTCATCATCCTGAACCAGGAGGAGTACGTTCACAAGGTGAAGCCCATCCTTATCACCAAGGAGCAGATGCATGCACCAGACGCCCTCGCGACGGAAAAGGAGAAATCTCTTCTTCAAGGCATGATTGAATCATGATTGGTGGACTACAATGGCCAGCGACGCAAAGCTCGCCACATCTTCTGGTTGGAACTTCCCAGCTGGCAGGAGAATCATCGAAGGCAATCGTGGTAACCTTGCAGAAGGGAAACAAACACCTTCACTATGCCAAGGTGTATGTAGATGTTGGACTACTATAACACCGTCGCTTGGGAGAATTTCCTTGCATGCAGGAACAGAAGCTGATTCAGCCAAGGCGAGACAAAATGCAGCTGACTGAGGAAGTAGCCCATCTTCGTGATGAATGGGCTCTTGCACAATCTCTGAAAAAGTGAGACTCGCCATGAACTACAACTGCGCCCACTGGCAGCAGAGACTGCACAGCTGACCTGGCACCACCGACGACCTCTATGGAACACCGGTTAGCTCGGCAGTGGACTGGTGAAGATGTTTGTGAATTCGAAAGGTTTGAACTGATCCCACTTTCCCACCGAACATGAGTTGGAGTACTTGAATGTGTTTCCGGCACGCTCGCCTCGAATACAGGGCAGGACGTGCTCACCGATGGCGTGGGCTGCTGAGAGAAAAGGCCGTTGGATGCCAGCCGTTTGAACGGATCTTTTGCGCGACCTCGTGAATGCGAACTTGGTGAACTAGTCCGTTTACCAACACCTCTATTACTCCACCAACCAAGTAGACCGTAGGTCAGGCCTTTGAGTGCTACGACCTCCAATTTTTGGTACCCTCCTTCAGGCCCAGAGCAAGGCTCAGTGGTGCCAGCTCTAGAACGCCCAACTCACCAAACCCTCACCAAGCAGGTTCCCCCAGTCCATTCAAACAGGATCGCATGAGACCCATTCCGCGTCCCGCTCCCAAGTCTCATTCTGTTCTGCAGCCACGTGAAGAGGGTAAGTGCCTCGTTCGAAAGGCTGCACATGCAGGTCTCTCTTTTTTTTGGCTCCAGCAGCACAAACTACGCTTCAAGAAGTGAACACATCTAAGCATCATCCACGGGTCACAAAGGGGTGGTGTTTAGTCCCCTTACGTGAGTGGATGTTCTGGGCACCCTAACCTCCATGGATCGCACCCCGTCTTGTGACCCCTGGATGCAGCATATTATACCAATCTTCGCAAACATTCACCAATCGACTGGGCCGAATTGCCTGCAAGTTACTTAGTTCAATCGATGGCGTGCTCTCTAGATCGTGGAGCCTGCCTCACGAAAGGAAAATAAACGCGCTCACTTCGCGCTAATCCAGGATCCAGGCCTCTCAACCTTCGATCTTCCTCTCAACAACGCGACGTTGGACTGACGGACCTTTCTCCGAAAGAAGCAGCGACCCGTTCGGCTGGGGAATTCCGTCAACACGGGGCACCGTCCGATCCTTCGCAGCTCAGGCCCCAGCAGAAGAGACCACCAAAAGAGCTTTTCTTGCTGTTGATGTCCCGAAATCCGTTCCTGCAGTCTCCCCGCAGAAGGTGGGAAGAGCGAAGACATCGCCGCGCATCGCATCGCGGTCGCGACCCGGGCCGATGATACACGGAACGAAGCCCACCAGTTGCACTATCCATGCGGGTTGAATCATAGACTCAGAACGGTTCAAAAAGGGCAGCTAGCTGGATTTGAGTGGGGGACACCCCCATTCCCGAAGTTCGGTGTTTAAAGGTGATTCACATTGATCCACGTACTTCCCGGGTATAGGATCATGTGCAGCTGGAGAAGATCTGCGCAACATTTGCGAGTTTCGAAGCCCTTCCGCCACAAAAGACCTTCCACCTCCCATCGAAACCCATCGGATGCCGACCTGACCTGACCTTCCCATTCTTGCAGCATGCAGATTCTCAGGTGCCAAATCAGGTCCCGACCGTCCATCGAAACCACTTCCGAGCCGCGTCCGACGAAACCACTTCCGAGCCACTTCCGCAGAAACCGCCCGACGCTCAGCAGGATCTTCGGATCGCTCCGGCTTCGGTCTGGCAAAAAAAGGTGGACAGAACGGCGGGTAGGGGATCAAAACAAAAACAAACAATTACTTATATATATCAAGTACCATACCATTTTAAACAAATAAATCAAAAGAACAACATAGAACAACACATAGAGGCCAACAATAAAACTAGCAAATTTACCCAAAAAACAACGAGGATACACAGTGAGTGGCAGCACAGTGGCAGCCTTAACAGAAGTAGGAGTGACAAAAAAAGGAAGAGAATGGAAGAGACACGTGTTAGCAACAAGAAAGCAATACTTAGTAACAGTAGCGGTGGTAGTGGTAGTGGTGGTAGTGGTGGTAGTAGTGGTAGTATGGGTGGTAGTGGTGGTAGTAGTGGTAGTAGTAGTGGTGGTAGTGGTAGTAGTAGTGGTGGTGGCGGTAGTAGTAGTAGTCGTAGTAGTAGTAGTAGGAGTAGGAGTAGGAGTAGGAGTAGTAGGAGTAGGAGTAGTAGTAGTAGTAGTTGTTGTTGTTGTTGTCACGGAAGTTGGACCCAGTGAAGGAGGCAAGCTATTTGACGCCCTACCAGATATCATCCACCTCTGTGGCGTTGTCACAGCAAGCGTTTCCCCGGAACTGTCAGCTTCCAGGGATGCTGATGCACAGGATGCCAGCTTCGGTGCGGTGTCTGCCACCAGTGTGATTTAGAGTGGCTGCTTGGGTCCATCATCATCCAACTACCTTCGCAAATCATAAAAACCTGCTGTTGGATCCTGTTGGATCCCGTTGGATCCTGTTGGATCCTGATGGATCCATGATGATCCATGTACACTACCCACTCTGACCATTGCCGACCACCGACCACCTGCTGGCGGAGCAACAGACCCGGGTCGCCCCAGAAATGGAAACAGCGTTAGATCCACCGAATTCCACCCAGGGCCCCGGGGAATTGGAGAAGAAACGACCCAAAAGCGATGACGGCATATGATGGCATATACTAAGTATACCCAAACACTCCATGGGACTGGCATATATACCGATCGGTTGGGGTGGTTTGGGGGATCAATGTAGGCACATATGGCATACATGGAGTGGTTGACTTGGGGTCGATCTATTCCATAGTTCGATCTGAGTGATGGACCAAATCGGCGACGGAACCAGCCCAGGGGATGGTGATAGCCCCGCAAACGTCCATTCTGTGACCGATTGGTAGGATATACTCAAAACCGTCTTTTGTCGCTTGTGTTCATCTCATCTTCCCTCGACCCTGTACCAACTTCCATTTCGCCTGAACGGACCAGATTTGACCCGGCACTGTAGAATCGCGGCAGCGATTTGGGACTTTGCTTCCATAACCTCAGGGCAAAGTTTTTGTGCAACAAATTTTGGGCAGGCACCCCAAGAATTAGGGACTGTGAGGCCGATCAGGTCGTTGACTGGTTATGACTGGTGGTTTCAGCATGTTGGACACGGACACATGTACCATGTGCCCAAACTCGCCCAACCTCCCAGATGTGCCCAACGTCGCCTCAACGGGCCCTGAATGGAGAACTCGCACGTCACCATGTCACTATGTCCCCCCATCTATTTTGCCAGGTCGAACACTCGATGTTTTCGCAGCAACGTACGGAACCTTCCTTAGTGTCGACAAGTCGCGTCTCAGAGGTACTGGTAGTTGATGGTGCTCGCGTGGAGATGGACTGGTCCTCCTGTCATGCGCACTGCGCTCGGCGCTTCTTCCGGCAAACGTCGCGTCGCGCGTGCTGTTGAACAGGGCCGAGTCTAGAACCTGGTCAGGACGGCGTTGGACTCGGCGTTGGATGAAAAGTGACCCTGGAAAAACCTGGGCAACGAGGCTTTTGGCTCTTTTCTTGGAGACTTCCTTGGCTGTCCAGTCTGGTGTTTTGCTAAGGCTTTAACCTTTTGTGGTTTAAGAAATCCCTTCGAAGCCCGGACGACCGGACGGATCGGGTTGGTCGGGACCGAAGAAACCCGAAACAGGTCTTTTGCGGAACGGCGTCGGAACGAATCGTCTTCGACGCCTCGAGAGTTTCGAACAGGCTCGAACAGCGCAGTAGAAAGGTGCAAAACCAAAAGTTGAAGTGTGGAGATTGGATGAACATGTTTTGAACTGTTCCAAATATGAAAAGGTATGCTCATTTTTTTTTGCTTCGCAGTATATGGATTCATTGAGAATGATCTGGCAACATTACCCGCATCCCAACATGACATGACAATTCTGCAGCAAGGTTGGCAAGCTCTTGATTCTACGCTGATGCCACATTATCAGGTTCAAAAGGCCTAAGAAGAGTCCGCATGTCAAGCTGTATAGAAATCCCCTCTAAACATCATTCAATCGATGTGTGGGACTCCGTTTCTATCTATTTAGCCTGCCCGACCACCAGCCTGACCAAAATGGACTATCTTCTGTGCTGTTGAAAGTGCCAAAGGCTCTGCTCGAATGTAATCTTGGCTATCCTTGGTTTGCAGGGCACTCATTGTGTCAAGTCACCTTTCACGTTACCAGGTCTTCCAAGTAGCAAGAGCATGTGGTGTTACAATGCTCAGCCTGGAGGCTCCTTGCCCGCATCCACAAGATCCCTTTTCAATGTTTGTTTCAAGGAAAAAAGGATTGAAAAGGCGACCCGCACTCTGTTGAACTCCATCACAAGCCAACCCCAAACACTCCATGTATGGAATATATATGTCTACATTGACCCCAGGTCAACAACACCAATATAGGTAAATAGACCAGTCTCATAGTCTCATGGGCAATGTGTGGGAACTATAACCCCCAGTCACATCCCCAATCCCATTCCCTCGCTTGGCTTTGCACACTCAGCGGCAGGTTCCACATTCCTCGGTGGCCCGGATGTCGGTTTATGGGAGCAAGTCCGTCTGGCTTTTGAATCTAGAGCTAGCAGAACCTGGCCCTGGGGTCAATGTAGTAAATACATGTAAATACTCCATACATGGAGTGTTTGGAGAAGCGTTGGATTTCGCAGAAAGAAGGGCAGGATGAGATAGGATGATTCAGGTGGAGCATGGTGGAACATGGTGGCACACTTTGGACCAAAAGAAGCTGCATGAAGCACATAGAGATGGTCTTGAAATGTCTTGACGTGCAACCTTTACGGGAACCTTGAAATACCTTGGAAGAGCAGGAACATGCAGGGACAAGAAGCTACAGTACTAGGAGCAAAGGGCATCGCTACTAGGAGCGATCGGACGCTACGAACGGAGTATTTCGGGCATCGCGACTCAAAACGATGTTCGGAATCGTCCACCGGAGGAAGGACAAAAGAACAGGACTTGTTCGATCGGCTGTTTTGGAGGAACCCTTCGTGCGTGCAGAAGACGGTGAGCAGTCTGACATGCTGAGAAGATCTGTCAGTGGAGTCACAGTCACGGAACCCGTCCTTTCAGTGTTTTACAAAGCAGATTTTGGCGTGAAAAGGCCCAGGGCACTGCCTTGACAAAAGCAATGGAAAAGACAGAAACTTCACTTTGATAAATTACATCACCATAACGTATATCATCAGATTATAAAATAACTAATGAAGCATATAGAAATGTCTTCAACAATCGAGCCAGGTGTTGGGTGTTGGAAACCAGGCATCCAGGAATCTGCAGTTGAGTTTCGAAAAGGACTGTGCAGTTGGCTCCTCCTCGCTCTTGTGGATCACTATCTCGTGTCGTTCGCCTGCGTGTGAAAACAACACACCAAGCGATGGAGTGAGTGAAACCAAATCCGTGGCCTCTTCATATCTCCTCTCATCTCCTCTCATTTGTGCTCTAAAATCTCTCAGAAATAAACAAAGCGAATCTGCAATGCTTTGCCGTGGTTTGCGGCAATGCGCCACTGAAGTATTTACAAAGTTCGATTTAGGATTCAACGGCAGGTTCAACCACCCAAGTTGCTCAAATGCTCAAGCGTCCTTCATCCTCACACCCGGAGCCGCCTCGCCTGTCCGACGAACGCAGCAACCGAGCCCGAGCCACTCCATGACTCGCGTGAAGACGACACCCGAGCTTTTGTCCGCAGGATGTAGGGCGAACGCACAAGCTTTGCAAGTGCTGTTCGCCAAGCGGCTCGACGCGCACTTTCAACTTGGGGCCGGGAGCGGAGCGCAAGGGCCCAGCGGATGTTGATGATGGTGCGATGATGGTTGCATCTTTACATATCTTTAATAGTTCATAATAGTTCCATGTATCGTTCCCAAAGTAGGCCGCTCTTAGCTGTTTTTTCAGATTCTGAGTGAACACTGCAACACCACACCATCCAGTTCTTGGTCGGCTGACATTCTGATCCAGGTACTGTTGCAAAAATCACCCTCATTGCCGCAAACACAGCAAGACGCCCAAAACAGTCACCTCAGCCTTCATGGCAAACCGGAAGCCATCCCAGTGTAGGCACAATATATCATATGGCCAGTGCTATGGGTAGTGTCTGGGAAACATCGTGTTCTCCACTTCTATGTTCCTTCGTTCTCGACATTTCCCAGATCCAGTGGCCATACCAAAAGAAAAGTTTCCCTTTTCCACCAGATGCATACCACCTCATCTGGGAAGATCTTCCTCAAAAATGAGCACACCATCTCAAGAACCCACCACTATGGACCTAACCTACCACTATGGACCTAACCTACCACTATGAACCTCCAGGAGCCTTTCAGTTCAACACCAAGCCACTGGTCCAACCGCTCCGTCCCGGAAACCCTGGGCGCCCGGTGCCCGAGGGCTTTGGAGGGTTGTTGCATGAAGGCCAAAACAAAGACACCAAAGAGGAGCTCCCTGGCCGGCCGAGGATTCTTGACACAGGAGGGGAGGAATCAAGTTCGAGGAACTGTTCAAGGATTATCCAAGGGTTTTGGTTCAAAACCACAGGAAATGGATGGAAAAGTAGAGACATCCAAAGCTACGGATAAATATCCGGGTCGAAAATCTTTGGGCCACGTTTTTGGGACTGCAATCAGTCCTTCTATGATCTATAGACCACAATGCCAAGCCTCCAACATCGTCAGAGTGAAAAAAGAAGTGTCACCTTGCAATATAAATACATGCATAAATGATTGAGACATATATACTATATAATAGTATAATAGAATATGATTACTCTATATTACTCCATATGCAGTCAATACAATATGTATGGGCTAAATCATGATACTGCAATCTGTGTATACTCTCCAAGTCACTCACATGGAAAAAAGAACCCCAACTGGTCATCCGAGTCTTCAGGGGCCAAGCCACAACCATGATTCTATCAGGGAGCATGATTAATTACATATCAAATAGCGATGAGCTCCAACATCATAGCGTCCAACATCATAGCGATGGCTCCACAGTTATTATCTATATCATATTATCGTGTTGTGCCTACATTGGGTCTTGGTTTCCATGTTGCACTCCGTCAGTGGCCGAAAGACCATTTGATGGGCTACAAACAGCTTGTGACGATCTGCCCCGGCCTTTCCCAGCATCGTTCTCGCTCGACGTCCTGCGGTGCGGAAGACCCGTCGTTGGGAGCGTTGAGACCGGTCGTTTCCCTTGGATCCATGCAACCAAATATGCCCTTCCCTGGTGGAGAGACCCTACATATCCGTACATGTCCGAAAGCAATGACTTTGTGTATGATCTGCGTTTTCGGATCGCTGTAGAACTCTCCATCCCTTTAACATCCCAAAAAAAACATGAAGAAGACCACAGAATCCACGGCTCGAGAACTCTCGACTCCCACCTACTCCCACTCCGCAGATTTGACCCGTCAGGCTCTCTCACGAGAGCGGCCTCGGACTCTTCCTCGTCCCAAAGCTCAGGGCCCAATCCGCTGCTCTTCCAAGCGCCTTTGGAAGCACCGTGGTCGCCGGTCCGGGTCACCCTCGTGGGGTCTGTGGTCGCCGGTTGAACGAGGACGGAGTCGGGCGAGTCTTGGCTTCGCCCAGTCGAGTCTTCGAGCTGAGCTGAGAAGGGGTCAGTCAAGCCGAGTTGGCTGGGAATCCCAGCTGAGCTGCATCCAAACAGAGTCAGGGCATGCCAAAAGCAATCGTTGGGCTGCCACCTGAGAGAACATCCAGCGGCATTGGAGGAACCTCCATTGCAGTTTCCAGGGAGGTTAAGAATCCGCATGTGTCAAAGTACATTCAGAAGATTATCACCCAGACACTCCATGGGACTGCCATATATGCCTACATTGACCCCCCCAAACCACCCCAACTGATCGGTATATATGCCAGTCCCATGGAGTCATGGAGTGTCTGGGTAATGAATCTGTCAAACACTTCAAACATCAAACTGTCTCCCAGACCCTCCAAACTCCATGGGACCTGGCCGATGAAAACCTGACTCACTGGGGTGGTTGATCCAGGGTCAATGTTGGCAAATGGCAATTCTCCCAAACAGGTCGTCGACCTGATCTTGCAAGTGGCAGAAACCCACCTCGCAAGTGGTGAGCCACAGATCTTGAGTTCCGCCCAGCATGGCAGAACCTTGCAAAGCCTGGCAAGCTTCATTGCAAGGTCAAACAAGCACTTGTTGGAAGGGCTATGAAGGGCTACGAAGTTCAGTTCTACAAGAGAATTGAGCAGATTTGACATCTTTAACCAAGGCAGCTCTCTTGGCAGACTTGTTTTCGCTGAGCCAAGCAAAAGGCTGCTTTTGTAGCATGATTCATCATGATTTCATCCACCTTAAGTGGCCAAGGACTCCTCATGTCCTTCACTTGCCTGCGCAGACAAACTCACCACCCGGGCCATGGAACCTCAGTCAGTCGCGTGGACCTGCGTGGTCCGTGTCTTTGAGTCCCACGCGACCGGTCCGGGCGCTCGAGGAGCTCGAGTCGACGCGCCGCAGGGGTTTCTCGGTCGCCATGGGTTTCTACCGTTCGTCGCAACGAAGGAATTCCGTGTCTTTTTCAGCTCAGCAGCGCCATCCCGTCTTCCCCGCTCTCGTTTCCGGAGCTAACTTCCCGCTCAAGTCCCTCCGGAGCAGTATATATATATACCGCTGTTCTCTCAGAGTCCAGGAGAAAACCAGACCAGACTCTTGAAGCCCAAACACTCAACAGGCGACAAGAGTCAAATCGACAGGCACAGGCGTGACCCAAACACTCCATGAATGTACCAGGAGTCACAGAGCTCGGGGTGGTGTTTAGTCCCATCCAGTGAGTGGATCATGGGCACCCCTAACCTCCAATAGGGTATGGCATAATTATTTACCTACATTCACCCCTTTTCAACCATCCCAATGTATGTAAATATTCCTTACATGGAGTGGCTGGGTTATCTGTGCACATCACAGGAGTACTGGTGAAATCACCATGGAATACCAGTCGAGGAGAAGCCGATGCATCTACCCATGTCATCCAAGGAAAACTTGTTGAATAGCTGGATGAAAAAAGCAAACAGGCGCAAAATGATACAACATGCACTCCCTGCTGTTTTTCATGTTGTCCATCATGCAGGCTGGAAAACAAGCTGTGCAGAAGAACCACCGACAACCGACACAAAACACTGTGATTCCATCCGATGGAAATGGGACACCCGGCGAGCATCAGTGTCCTGAAGAGCTGAATTATATATATATATGTATACCAGCTGCTTCCAAGGGGTTACCTAGCTGGACAACCCTTCACTGCTGATAGATCACCAGACAGGACACCCATTGGAAGCGCTAGGTATATATATATATATTGAGATATCGGTTGTTGTTCAGTTCAGATCAATTCATCTTTCGTGATCGTTGCTAAATAGCCAACATCTCGGCCGTCCTCGGCTCAACAAGACACCTGGGGGGGCCGCTCCGACCACTCCCTCCACCCAAGGGGCCGAGTCCCACCGTCCAACGCGGCCCAAAAGCATGACTCACGCAGCGTCGTCCGAACGACGGTCCCTGGGATGGCATCGGCGGACAGAGGTGCAATCCCACCCCCTATCTCTACCCCATAGGGTCCAGGTACCTCCTTTTCGGATGGTCTTACGGGGGGTCGGGCATCCGAGCGATTCGGATGGTCCTGGACCCGTACGGATTCGCAACCGGAACCCCGGTGCTGAGGTCGGTCTGACGGTGCCGGTGGCTGATCGGATGAGGCGTTGGAAGAAGACCTGCCGGTCGGACCCTGGAGCTGGTGACATGAGGGACATGAGCCCAACACATACAAGGCCTAGACAAACATCAGAACCGGGGCCAAAGCAAGCACCACATGATTCGCTAAAAGGATCTAACAAAGCGGCCAGCAACAACCGACAATGGTCAAGAAGAGCTGGCACAACATTGGAGTCTAATGCAAATCACCATGCAACAGGCTCCACATGTACACAGACCGTACAGAATAGACCCGTACAGAATAGACCCGTACATCCTAAATGCAGTTACCGTAAAAGTTACCGTAGCTCAGTTTGATCATGTTTGATGCAGAAAGAAAGTCCACAAAGAGAAGAGAACAGCAAACGGAAGGTGGCCACAATAGCCAAGCTCTTCGCCCGCCCAACTCTTCGTCGCCCTTCCTTTTTCGATTCTCCGAACCCTCTGCTCGATCAAGCTGACTCCCGACCTGGACTGCCGGACCCGGACTGAAGAAGATGCTGTTCCTCAAGGTCGCAGTTGGGACATGGGTTTGTTCCACTTCAGTGCAAACATCGCAAAGGTTGAGCCGTCGCAGACCAACCACACCGTGCAAAGCTTTGCAAAGCTGCGTTGTTGCAGCCCAGCAATTTCAATGTCCCGCACAGTCTGGCTGAATTGAAGCCTGCAAGGCCTGCAAGTAATGGCCACGTTGAACCAGTCCATATGGTACGGGATGTTGCATCTTGCTGCATATGCTGGATCATGCTGCATGGAATTTAGGATGATGTGCAAGTCTTGAGGGAATAGCAGCTGCACAAAGGTCAATGGATCCCTTGGAGTTCATTGCATGTTCTTGCGTGCAGAGGGCCAACTCTATGGAGACTTCTCAACCACAAACAAACCAGGAAGCAGACCAGGAACCCCCATTCTAGTCTGAGAAAACTCATGAAGGTTACAACCAAGATCCATGGGCTGCAAGTTTGGAGGAACTTGTTCAACCATCTGCACCATGGACTGATCCGTGATAATCCCCTCACTGGCGGAAGTGGCCTGGACTTCCGGGCGTTCTGGGTGCCAACAGGACAGACTTGTGCCTATTTTTTGCATGACAACGTATCCCTGAAGTCCAGACATGGAAGTTCTGATCCAGACCATAAACAGGCATGCACTAATCTGGTCAGGCATGCACCCATCTGGTCAGGCGATACCCTGGAAACGGAAAGAGAAAGGGCAAAGCCCTTGAAAGCCACTCTCAGTTCCTTGGAGAGTTTGGCGGCACAGGCTGAAAGGCCAGCTGCTTTTTTCAGCACATCTTCGAAGGTGAACGTTTTTAGCGGGTCCCCTAAATAGATAGAAACCACGTTCAAATGACTTTTCTAGGGGTTCACTCTTTAACGAGGAATTCAAAGAAACAAGACATGACAAGACAACCAGCCCTGCAAGCCATCAATACTTCCCTGTACCAAGCACATGAAAGGGCTTGTGAAATGAAACGCGTCGTTCAAGACGGAGTTCAACCAACAAACGCGCCACGGACTTAGCGCAGCGATGCCAACACGCAGCCGAAGGTGAACTGATTGACCTTCTAGTTCTGACTTCAACTGCTGGTCTGAACCAGTCCAAGAAGGCAGGATGCTTGATGAAAATTGCAGGTTTACGTTTGTAGCCAAACATTGGCAGCGAAGTGAAAAGAAATCCTTCAGCAGCTGAGAGAGAAGACACTTCGATATTTAAGGTGTCGATTTGTCAGCGTCTTTCCTCCGAGCAAAGGACTGTATAAGGAGCACGACTTACTTGCTGTGGCGAGTGTGGGGGAACAAAAGATTGCTTCTAGGTTGGAGGCCTTCGCTTCTAGGTTGCAGGTCATTCAATGAACTATGTATATAATTGTTTCAACAAGCTGTTGCCGATTAGACTGATTCACTGCAAGTCCCCTTGCCAGTGAAAACAGCTGCACTGCAAAGTCCAAATGTGCCAAGCCAAAGGCAAGAACTACTCGAACCGAAGCAAAAAATCGAGCGGGGCACTTTTGTCCCACGCCAGCCCACGGTGTTCCTTGGAAACTGGGGGCCTTGGAACCTGTGGCGACCATGGGCCCTGGCGACCATGGCTGTTTCAAACACTTCCAAGGTCAGAACGACGTCTTGGGAGGTTTCGAAACAATAGAGGAGGCCATCCATCGTGCAGGGACCCATCATCCTATAAACTATAAGGCTGCTCCAAGCACAAGTCAGGCTTGTGGACGTGCAGTCGGCAGACCTAACCTCAACCAATTCGCGTGGGGTTAACTAAGAGCCGCTGTTGCATTGCCACCCACGTCAACCCCGCACCGCATGGTTACTGAGTCTTCAGGTAGATAGCTTGAGCTCCAGCTCCAGCTATGAATCAGTCCAAGTGCACGGAAGATACTGCAGCATCCTGCTCAATTAGAGCAGGCCAAAAACCACAAACAAAAACAAAAACCGTTGTTTGAGTGAGACTCCTTGGAGCAATGACTATTTCAAGCCCGAGCATTTTTGGCTGCTGCACCTTGCACCTTGCACCGCCAGTCACCCCCTGCTGGTAGAAACTGTTATAGGACTTCCAAGCAAAATTCGCGAAACTGAGTACCAAAGTATCGGATTCTCGAGCACAATGAGTGGAAATCCAAACGTACCAACCAGAAGGTGAGCCTATTTGTAAAAATCGGGCCATGTTCAGCCATCTAACAATCACGTGGCATATATATTGCCTCGTCTGTAATTACCTCTCAAGTTTCGAAGCAGTGCGCACTACATTCAAAATGGGAACCACGGTCATCCACGGTCCGCATCACTCAGGAAGGGTCGACTCTCCGTTGGCACGGCTTTTCACATACACTGCTTTCATGCGTGCGCGCAGCGGCGAGGACTCCACGTAGTCGTAGGCGGTCTTTCCCTTGCTGTCCTTGCTCATGGGATCTGCACCGTATTGCAGAAGGAGTAAAATGATTTCCACATTCTTCTCCTTTGCGGCCTTATGCAGTGGCCGTTGGTATGAACTCATCATTCCAAAGAATCGTTTCTTCACCTCTCCCACACCATTCACATCCTTGGTGTTGAAGTGGTGTTTTTTCAAGAATTCCAGGAGTTTTTGTTGCTGTTCTTTTTGCCACTCGCTGCGTTTCTTGCGCTCCTTTTCCTCCGATGCTTGCATCCTTTCCTGCTTCATCCGTTTGTAGGTCTCCGCCACCACAATGTCTCCCTTCAACAAACTGATGGGTTCGAACCTTGGATTTGCTGCGCAGGAACCGGAAACAAAAACCGCCCCAAGGGATATACCCATCCGCAAAAATGAAAATCACCCTAAACAAAACCATGAAACTCTGAGGCAAGCTTGTAGCGTCCTCCGATCCATTGGAAACTCTCGGAATTCACGGCCATCGCTGGAACACCGGGGACCGACTCAACTAGTCGGGACGTCGGGAAAGCAACAAGTCTGGAACCAGCCTCAAGGACCTGCGGGGTTGGCACACGCGTTGGAACAGAATGGGACAGGACAGACGCGGTAAAAGTTCAAACCCCGGTATTTTTTGTGGTTTATCCTGGATCATATATTGAACAAACCCCTCAAAAAAAGGGATATCGCCTGGAACGATTTTTTGGTGGGGTTCACGGTGCCATGTCCATCCATGACCCACACTCGGCCCGACTCTCCCTCCACATGTCGGGTTGTCTCCTCCAAGTCCTGCAGAGTGGTCAATGTTCGCTCTTGGAGCCTGGCGCGTGATCGATCTCATCAGTCCTAAGCACTCGTTACAAGATATGTTGAACGTCTAAAAAGAACGACATGTGGAACATATATATATAAACATGTGTGTGTGTGTTATGATGAGCAGTGTATTTTACCTTCCTTTTCCGGATTGCTTTGTTTCAGGCAACAAATGCCAAACACAGGAATTGCAGAGCCCACTTGTACTTCACCACCTGTCTGGTGAGGGTTGTTCGATTTTATGTGAGCTGCCTTGTTCCTCCGCCTCCTCCCCCCTCCTCCTCGTCCTCCTTCTCCTCCACCTCCTCAACCGCAAGTGTCGGATGGCAGCGTTACCCGCCGGACCTCAACCGCAAGTGCAGGATGGCAGTCTTCCCCGCCGGACCTCAACTGCGAGGGTCGTGTGGCAGTGTTCCCCGGCGGACCTCACTTGGTGTTCCCCGCCAGACCTCAACCGCAAGCTTCGGCTGGCAGTGTTCTCCCCACCGGACCTTAGCCGCGAGTCAGAAGATATGCCAGATAGAACGCCAAATAGAATGTCAGAAGATATGCCAGATAGCAGATATGTCAGAAACACTGTCAGAAGATATGGCAGAAAGATGTCAGAAAGAGTGTCAGCAAATGTCCCAGAAAGAGTGTCAGAAAGACTGTCAGAAGACATGCCAGAAAGACCTAAGAGTGTCAGAAGATATGCAAGAAACAGTGTCAGAAAGAATGTCAAAAGATATGCCAGAAAGAATGTCAGACAGAGTGTCAGAAGAGATGCCAGAAAGAATTTTAGAAGATATGCCGGACATAATTAATGTTAGACATGTCAGAAGATATGCCAAAAATAATGTTAGAAGGTATGCCAGAAAAGATATCAGAAATAATGTCAGAAGATATGCCAGAAAGAATGCCGAAATAATGGTTCAATACATACCAAACAATTTGTCAGATTGAAATGTCCTGGTGGGGGTTCACTCGAAGTAAAGTAATTCTTGATATGTTGAGAACCAATTCCCACGAGATCTTACATGACCAACCTCAGACAGACCTCTGGAGAAAAGCACTCAGGATTGCAAGGTGATCCTAGTGATCCTGTTGTTCTTGTATCAGCTGGCGAAGTGCGCACGGATCCTCATGGTGCCACAAGATCCAAACCAAACGCACGACTGCTCTTCTGAAACAGCTTGACCCATCTTTGCATCATTGAATCCTACTTGGAGATCGCCACCAGAATGGTTGAACGCATTCAAGTCGGCTTCTCCATGTCATGCTAAATCAAGTCAACATAAAGTACTTGACCTGTGGCACATCTTGAACATGTTGACGCATGTTCATGTTCTCTTCAAAGATCATGTTGCATCCATTGGTCAGTCAATATATTCTAAAGACATTTAACGATATGGTGGGACCTGTGCGAAATCCCCACGCGCGTCATGCTGGGCGCGCATGACACACCAGGGACTGCCGAACCTGGTGTGGGGCCAGCGCAGTCTGGAGAAGGCCACCAAGACAGGAGCCAAGATCTGAGCTGCGGGTCGAAACAGAGTGGGGATCTCATGAGATCTCTGGGAGGAACAACCTGGAATGCACCGTGCAATGCGAGAATTCCAACAGCTCCCGCTGCTGCGGCCGGTGGAGACCATCGCCCGAACCGCCCCGGTTGGATGAAAAGAGGGGCGAGACGAGAGGGCGCGGACGGTTGAGACACGTCAAATGTCTCAGCTGGTGATGTCCAGCTTTTGATTGGAGGATGATGGTACACACTTTGGCATACGATGGTGCGACACACCCGTATCAAAAACGCCCGGCGTTCTGCCGACCCCGGCAACGCGGCAACGCGGGGAGTCCATGGAAGACCCATTGACCCGTTTGACCGGAAGTTCTGATTTTCTAGGATTTGCTTCATAAGGAAGCTGGAAAAAATAACACAATATATTCCCTATAGGTTAGAGGATTGGACCATACCAGTAGGCAACATATTCAAATCACCTTAAAACCAGGATGTCTCAACCACCCCGGATGCCGTTTCTGGGTGAAGATTTTCCCGGAACTTCGTTCGGATCCTCGGAAGTGTCTTCCCATGATCACCCAACAGCTCCATTCACCTCTGAAGGGAATTCATGGTGGATTGAACTGGATTTCATGGTCTTCCGAACTCGGGGCTATGACATCCACGTAACCATCGTAACCATGTTAGTTCCAGTTAGAGTGGATTGAGAGGTTCGATGGCACCAATTGCCCCAAGCATGGGTGGTGCTCTCCAAAGAAGAGCCCCATCTGTCCACAGAGCCCATCGGAGCGATTGCCAAGAAGACCGGATGGCCACTGGGCTGATAGAGACATCGGTATGTATTCGGTATGTATTGGGTATATGAAGTAGCGCGCCTTTCTTTTGCCGACCTAGTCGACCTAGGTATCTCAACGGTCTCAGTGGCTAGAAGTCAGTAAAGTAGATTAGAATAGAAACGTGTTTGTTCCTACCAAGTCCTTGATGCGGCCACGCACCCCCCTGGCGTGCCTGCAGCAAGCTCAAATCAGTTCCTGGCCACACGTGGAGCGCGGAAAGAAGAGTCGAGCAGTGACAATTGGACTTCCAAAGTTCTGATTTGTGACTTGGTGACTGGTGGCCACTGTAAACAAGCAATATCACTCTGCATAGTGAAGCCATCAGCAGCAAATCCATGGACATTCCACACCTTCCAGCATACTCAATTGGTCGCCCACAGCTTTCACCATCGGCTGACATGCCTGACTCATGCGTTCACGACTGACTCACGGGTGGCCCACGGGATGTCTCGTGCAAAACTCCGAAGACCCCGGGTGCAAACCAGAAAAAGAAACAAAAAACGCACTCCGTGTGCCGTGTGCCCACAAATTCGCATGAATCCTCTTTGAGGTCGAACAAAATTCCAGCTGGCCTGGCTGCACGGGTGGTCTCGTCTCTCGGTGCGAAGCAGAAAACTTGGACCCCGGGCCCAGCGCGAGCGCGCATAGGCCACCACGACCTCGGAGACCAAATCGCACGAAGGAGGTGCGGAGGGACGCGTGGGGTGCAAGCCGAAACCGAGAATCGAAACAGGAGAAAGACCATTTTGAAAGAGAAAGAAGGGCCTGTAACAGCAAACATCTTCCAATGAAAGGCAACACCCTGCTGGGACGACGTGTTTTTTCTTGTGTCTGGCGGATGTGTTTTCCAACATGTTGCCGCCATGACAACCAGAAACAAAAGACATGTGCAGACAACTGTGTTGCAGTCCTCCAGTCAATTGACAAAGCTAAAGGGTTCTCAGCTTGATTATGCTTAGAATCTATTCTATGAATGTTTATGGTGTGGCCTCCCACAGGGGACACCTCCCCTGTAAACAGGTTGCCCAAAGATTTGGGACGGCAGCGTAAAAAACACCATCCAATGAGAAACCATTCCAACAAATGAAAAGCGAATGAAGAGCCCAAGGCAAGCCAATGAGAAATATTAATGAACCATTAAAGACAAATACAATACACAAACAGTTGACCTGTAGATCTAGATGATCTAGTAATAAAGCAAATAATTGAATCATATTATATTGAATCACTGGGAAAGAATGAGACACCTATGATACATCAATAGGAAGCAGTGAAGAAACATCTACGGCAATTTCCATCATCTAACGGGTCTCCACATGTATATAGTAAACAAACTTTGAACAACCAACAAATTGTCAAACAACAACAACCATAACCAACAACCAACAACCACAACAACATGCACATACTTGCTCTAAACATAGTAATTATATACATAAATATAGAGCATGTATGAGCATGTAGATGATTCATTATGATTCATGTGAAACAATACAAACGTCAAGGTGTATGCAAAAAAACACAAACAGTGAGGCTTTATAGGACTGATCAACGAATCCATGATGTCAACCTCTCCCAGTTGGGCTCACTTGTTCTCCACACGATCCACACGCCATCGATCCCTCCAGGGCGGATTCCGACTGCAAACTCACTGGGTGTACCATCCCAGGTCGTCACCCACCACGAACTCCTTATGGATGTTATCTAAAACACAGGGCTCACGCCATGTCCAAAGGAAACTCCCAACCAAAACAGGGGTATAGACACCATGAACCAAATGCCTCCGAGCGACCTCTCGCAAATCCGTGGGACCAAGGCTCTCGAGCACGCCGGAGCCGTCGTCTGACCGTTCGGTGTTGTCCGGGCGCGAGCCACCCGGCACGTGCCCAAACTGTGATTTTTCAGGCGCGAACCCGGCGAGGTGTTTAGTTCTGCTAGAGCGAAGAACATCTTTCGTGTGAAACTGATTCAAGTAGAGAAGTGGGTGACAAACACCAATGACTCACTGAAAAAGAGCTGACTTTTCTGTCTGAAGAAAAGCAATCAAACAATGGACTGCACCACACTTATCAAAACCGTCCGACAACTTATCCACCAAACAAACCTTCGCCAGATGGTTTGGACCAAACGGTTTGCCCCGAACATCTCAGAACCGGCTGCCATACTTGGCCCGGCAAATCGCACACATCCTTCGGGTACAAGTGGTCGCACCCTTGTTGATGTCTGTCGACGGATGGGAGTCCAAAATCAAAACACCCAACTTGAAGGTAACTTGTGCCATTGAACCTCTCAATCCACTGTACCCTCGAGGTGCCCACCGTACCCAACGACCGTGAACTCGCCGGCCTTTCATCAAAACGCTGCTGGTTTCCTGGAGCTGTCCGGATCGCAGCATGGGCTCTCACCATCTCACCCGGGGCCACAAGTTCACTCTCTTTAAGCACTGTGTGTTGAAGCTACTTCTCCCTCAAAGTTCAGCAATCTGTCTGTTAAGACAAGCACAAAACAATCCAAAATAAATCAACCTGGTTCTTAAAAGTGACCTTTTGATAACCTGGCTTGAGGTCAGTTAAGCCTCCTAAGGGTCACTTGTGAACCTTGAAAAGGTCACTTTGAGGAAGCTGGAGTATATAACATTTACCAGGAGTATAAACCTGCCATCACCTGCAAGCTGTCCCTCAACTGTTCGACTCTTCGTATATGGAGTTCGTTTGGGAAGTGAGCTTCATCAGAGCAATAGCTCTGTATGCTTTTAAGCACATGCAGAGCAATCCACGCGTGTGACTTTTCTTCGATATGCACAACTATATATATATATATGCTATCCCCCCACCAAAACCCACCATTTTGGATCTTTGATCTTCTGACCTGCAAGACCAAATGCTGTATCTCAATCTGCTCTGGGTCAGAAGTGGGTCATACTTGGGCATGACCAAATATCTCAATCTGCTCTAGATCTGAAGTGGTGCAGAGCAGAAGACCCTCCAGGAATCTTGGATCTTGGATCCACTAAAAAGGACTTGTCAGACTTGAGATTAACAAGACGCTCCGCTTGCCAGACTTGAGACATACAGGTTTCTCCACTTGTCAGACTTGAGACATAAATGAGTCATACTTCCCAAATATCTCAATCTGCTCTGAGTCCCAAAACCCAAATATAAACATACATAATATATCGTTTGTATACATATGTATGATAAGGTTGTGTGTGTTTCTTTTTTGGGGGGGTACCACATATATATATATATAAATACCTACATATATATATATATCCCATTAGGATCTATATATAATTTGGACTCCAACCGTCTTCAGTCTCCTCAATGGCTCCCACATGCAGCGCCTGAAGCCTGCCGTCGTGGTCGAGAGATGTCGAAAGGGGAGCCGGTGTGCCCACCGTTGGATCTCTACACTCCCAGGAACCATAGAACATGTTTTTTCGAAAAAAGAACCATGTTGCTTGGATGATCCATTTTTCCTCTACCAATAGGTGCCATCCATGTAACGATGATCTTTTGACAAAGTCTCCAGGTTTCCGATCTGTGGATGGATGATCAGAGGCCCTGTCTTAAGAAGGAAAGACAACTGCTTAAGGTACTTTCAACTCATGAAGGAAAAGTTGTATGAATTAGTGGGTTCAAGTTGGTTCAAAAGAACCCAGGTAAAGGTTGAGCATCAAAAGCACAGTGGTTTCAGAGGTTGAGCATAAAAGCACCCCAGTCGATGTCCTTTAAAAGATAGGCGCCCAAAACAAAACCACCCAACGTTGGGGTAACTGCCATCGAACCCCCCGACCCGACGTCTCAAAATGGTCGCGACCCCCAGGCCCGAAGTCCTTCACGCGACCGGACGCGGCCTGACGCGGCCATGAATATGGGTGAATGTAGGTTTTCATATGCCAGTCCCATGAAGTGTCACTGGGTGTGGTGTTTTGTCTTCGGCCAAAACATAGCAAATGCCTGCCGGAAAGGGTAGACCGTCGGCAATCCAGCGATCCTTTTTTGTGGAGTGTATGTGGATGTTTTTGTTTCAATGACTGCCGGAAGGCTGCAAATGATGAAGCATTTCAGCAGCTCGCTGTTGTCTGAAAGAAGTTTGTTTCACTGCACTAGTTTGGTCACCAAAGACTGCATGCACCCGGTGCCAACACAGCTGTGTGAGATCCCGACCACGACCTCCGGCCACCTCCAGCCCCACGTCGCCTGCCCCAAGCAGAAAGCAATGCCACAACCTCCAACAACGTTTTCCGGACGCTGACGGATGACGGGTCCGGACGCTGACGGGTTTACACGTTCTGAAAAAACCATGGACACCGTGGATGGCATGGCACTGCTTTTTACTTGGAAGCAATCCGAAGACCAAACAGGTGGTGAACTCCACGGTATCCATGATGCTTTCAGGGAGTGTACTACTTCAATCCGAACACTTAGGCGAACACACCCTGAGTCGACGGGTTTGGGTCAATCATATCCCTTTAAACACACACTCTGACACACACACACCCTCGAAGACTGAGCCAAGAGTCTGGCTCAGACTTGGAAAGATCCCCGCCTCCGAAAAAGACGGAGGCCAAAAAAGACTGGGGTGGTGAGGCCATCTCACCCTCTGTCTTGGTTCGTTTTCTGAAAGACATCTTGGATGAACAAATCCGATTTCACCCCCCCAAACTTATCCCAAAAACATCGCTCGTCGGTTCGTTCGGCCCTTGCTCACATCCTGAGTGCTCAGACATCCTCAGGGCGATGTGCCTGCCAGAGAGCAAGAGAGAATTCGAAGGCCAAGTCAGAACAGCCTGGCGCATGTAGACTCTGGATGATAGTTCATGATACGTATCAACACCCCATACTCCATCATACTGATACTCCCATACTTAAGAGGTGCGAAAAGAGATATCAAGAGTCTACGTTAGCTGGTGAGAAGCATCTCCTTTGACAAACTTCCGGGTGGCCAGCTATACTAGAGGCTCTCTTCATGGGTTCCAAGGCTGGCAGAAACCCAGAAGCTTGGCTCATTCACGTCAGATTCTTTGCTGCTTTCAGCTGAACAGAACACAAGTCTCCCGTGGAGGTTTCATCAGGTTTCCATAGTTCTTTCAGCTCCTCGATTTTGGTTGCCCCATGTTTTTTTTATTTCTTACTTTTCCAAATGGAATCTCAGAAGACTGGCCGTGCTGCGCTGTCCCGCCTGCACTTTCACCTGCGAAGTACATGGAGTTCAATGAAAGCAATTCTTGGGAGTGCTGCGCAGCTATCTGACTGTTGACGAGGGTGTGGGATTCTTGACAAGACAGCTGACCGTGGATCGTAAACAACTATAATACTACATAATACTACTATTAATTGTACTTAATGGCTCTGCTTAATGGTCTGAGAGGATGAGGTTTCTGTTTGACGCCCTAACCTGAGAGAAGCAATGGCGCATGCACTTCAACGGGCTGGGGTCTCTTTCAACTTTCAACAGGCGGTTTTCCGCCTTCACAAGGAAGTACACCCCAAATACGAGAACATGCCATAGCGTTTCGTGAACTGGTTCAAGTTTAACGAAGCCAAACATGTGTGCAAGAGACTACAGCAACAAATTTGACAGCTTTCCTACCACTGGACTCTGGGCCATGTGGGCATCTAGCAGTAGCACGTAGGCTATTCGACTGGGAGACGCGGTGGACAAATTCTACGCATTCTATGCATTCTGGAAACCATGACATCCGATTGAGTCAACTGCATCTGTTTACCAGTTTGCCGCCTCTGACCCCCTCAGATTCCCTGGAATATACAGGTTGTTGGATGTTGTTGGAGGAAAACCATCCCAAAGCCCGGTATGTTGTACATAGGTATGTTGTACATAGGTATGTTGTACATAGG